>CEMH01200946.1:0-10987 GCA_001179725.1 Macrocystidia cucumis | reverse complement strand
ACAAAAACAAAAAGGCTGACGTCGGGTTCGTCTATAGATACCGCTGGTGACTTATGGAGTTTCTTCAACACCTTACCTTTTGAAGAAGACTTTGGTATCTTATTGTTGCGTATCGGTACCGCCAGCCTTGAAGCGACTGGGTTATCTGGACTGGACAACGAAGTGGCTGGCGTGCACCCTCACACACACCGCGGCAACCACGATGGTCGCCGCGATCGTCATCGTCAACGTCATAATCGTCATCATCGAAATCATCCCCTTGAAGACCCCTCATCTCCCCATAGTCGATCGATTCAGGGGGAAACGACGGAGCAGTTGGAACCGACGGTTTTGAGGGTGGAAGTGGATGGGAAGGAAAGAGGGTATAGGAAGCGCGAGAGGGTGATGTATGGGTCTGCGCGGTTGGATTGGAATGGTGTTGAGGAGGTTTCGTATGGGTCGCAGAGGACGGCGTTGGTGCCTGTTGAAGATGAGGATGGAGATACGGTTGGTGGGGTTGGTCGTGGGGGTGGGGAGTGGAGTGGAGTGAGAGAGGGGGGAGAGAAGACGAAGGGAAAGGGGAAAGGGAAGGGGGAAACGATCAAGAGGAAGACGAGGCGGCTTAGAGGGTTTTGGAACGAAGTGCGGACTTTTGACGTCGGTGGTGGCGCTCATGGACGGGGGGTGGGGGAAAGTGGGGGAATCTTTGGTGATTGGCCTTGGGTGGGAGCATTGGTTGGGTTTGGGAGGAGTTTGGTTCGGGTGGTTGTGGGTCTTGTTTTGAGGCCTTTTAGGTTTGCGTGGAAGAGTTTAGTAGGGAAGGTGGAAGAGGAGGAAGGAGGTTTGTTGGGTGGCAGAGGAGGGGAGAAACTTGAAGTCGCGGGTGAGGAACAGGAGAATGGTAGCGAGGATGATACTGAGGAGGAGGAAGGAGAAGAAGAAGAGGCAGGATGGGGGAGTGCATATCAGAGATTCTTGCGGGGTGAGGACATCAGCGACGACGATGATGAAGAGGACCACCGCGATCACGACGGAGGAAGAATACATCAAGCTTACTTAGACGATCCTGCAACATTCGACTCGACGTCATCTGAAGATGAAGATGAAGACATCAGTTTGGACGAGCGTGGCGACGAAGCCGTGGGATTATTCAGGGAACAATGGGACGAAGAGATAATCGCCGCGGGGCAAGAAGTGGGCGAAGATGAAGATGTTGTTGGACGGCGGCTGTCGAAAGGAGACGAAGTGATGATGGCTCACATGGTTCACCGACGTGGTCGATTGACGAGAAGTGGATATGATAGTTTGGTACGACGAATGGCGACCGCGACAGCGGCTGGTTCAAGTTCAAATATCCCCAACTCCCTCCAATCTGGAGCTGGAAGATCCTATTCTGGAGATCAACCCATCAATAGTTTGGCAAAATCCGTTGTAGATTCGGGGAGAGCAAGCCAAGGCCACGGTGGCGAGGATGGATTTTCGAAAAACCTCTGTGTGATTTGTATCTCGGAAGTGCGAGAAATAATATGTTGGCCATGTCGGTGAGTGAATAATTTCCCCCCTTCCTTTCCCCCTAGACATTGACCGCATTTTCGTTTGCCACTTTTCTTTTCTTTTTTGTTTTTTTCCGGTTGGACGAACAAAGGTGCTTGGCTATGTGTGACGGTTGCCGAACCGGACTCGCCACGAGAAGTGTAACAGGAAACCATCGATGTCCATGTTGTCGCAGAAGGTATATAAAAAAACAACCTGTTTCGCCTTTGGGTGACTTTTGCATCGTGATTTGGACACTGACCTCGCCCTCCTTTACTCTTTTTTTTTTTCAGCGTTGAAGGATTCTCGAGGATTTACATACCGTGAATCGTTAAACACGACCCGTCAAACGAAATAGGTGATCCTGTGTGTTTGTTTGTTTTTTTGTCAGGAGCTGGTAGAGTGGAAGTAATTTATTTGTTGTGTGTTTGTGGATCAATGTGCAATTGAAGCCAATGCTTCGCGGGAACCCTAGTTCCCTTTTCGTCCGCTGAATCTTTTGTCGTCGAGCGCTCCGAAGGGTTCCTCATCTGCTGATAGGTGAACGATCGTCTCAAAAATTTGGTTGAGATGTAAATTTAACAAGAGCTCAAGTCCCTTTCACCAACCATAGCAGGCACACATCATGTATACGCAATTTAAACGATCATTCAAAGCGCACAAAAACATCATACATTCATTTTCAAAAACAAACAAGCAGAAAGAAGAAAAAAAACTGAAAACTAAAATTGTACATAACGGACGAGCGGGACGAAGGCATAAGTACAAGACGACAAGAGATTGTGATGTATTTTCATTGATTCAAGAGCGAGAGTTCTTCATAAACGTTTCGGATAGCGTATATATATTGCATCTTCTTGTCGATTTTTCGCTGATATTTTTTGTAAGGTGTTTTTCCAACTTGTGTTTTTTTTTGAATTTTTTTCATTGATGGGTTTTCTGCGTCGCGTCGCCTGTGAACAACGACGGCCATTTTTGATCCGTTATTCGTTACGGGGGGATACGTCAAAGAGGAAAAAGTAAAAATTGAATGTCGAAGCTGAAGTTGTAGGGGGTGAAGGCGGCGGTGGGTGGACCATCCGAAATATACAAATCCACCCAATGCGCGAAACGCAAAAGGGTGGGTTGGTTGGTGAACAGGGCGCATCGACAAAAGATGTCCCAAAAGAGGTAAAACGGATGAACCAAAAAAACGCCGGAGATCGTTCAACGACCCAACCGATGGATGGATGGCTTGATGAAACCACGAGCGAGATTTGCCAAATCCTTTTGGCGGTCAGTTGGTTCTTCGCCGAAGGGGGAATGGGATGGAGGGGCAGGGCGAAGATCCGATATGACGAGTAAGCCATCGCATAGGTCTGCTCAGAACCAAGCAAGGGTGGGAGGGGAGGGCGACGATGAGCCATCAACTGTGCAATGAAGGAGCGAATGCCAGTAGAAAAGCCGCATCGGACGGAATCTTTGTACGTTTTTCAAGGTCTCGTTCAAACCTCTCTGGAGTGGGTTGAATTCGCCGCATTGTGTATCCGAAATGGGCTCGACTGATGTCTTTCCTTTCTTTCTCTTCAATTAAGAAAAGAAGAAAGGAAATCAGAACACCGTCACGCCCGACTGAGTACCCGCGTATTGCGATTTCATATCGTCCGGATCGGCTGTATCATCCTGGCTCTTGTAATCGTACTGCGACAAGCTTCCAACGTCGCTCGCGCCAGTAACCGAAGCAGAACCAAACGAAGTGCGACGACGCAGACGATCGCTTTGCGAGTATGCCATATTGACGTTGCTGCCCCGATCTCCTACACCAATAACGCTTCCATTGTCGGTAGTGCTGCTTGGACCTGCGTCTTGCGAGACGATAGACGACGCGTAACTGTATGTGCTGCGTTTCCCCCCATTCGCGCCTCGCTGCATACCAGGTCCAAAGGGACCCGCAGCGCCAAACATCGGAAGTCCCGAGGAATACGTGGCTTGAGAGCGAAGAGACTGTACGTCCGACGGGATATATCCAAGAGCATCGTGATTGCGGTAAAAGCTTGCGTCAAACCGGCTTGGCGTGCCAGAACGTCGGGCGGAAGCTGATGGCGTCGAAATGACATCAGTACAACTCTAAAAAGAAAAAAGCTAAATATCCATGAACACTCACAATCTGCAGTGACCCCTCCGACTTGCAGTGACGCTCCCAGATAATCCCGAGCACTCGTTTCGTGTCGACGAAATTGCTCCATAGATTTGACAAGAGACCTTCTCGGCTTACTGAACTGAATCATGCTTGGTTGCAAATTACTGAGTGGACCTTCAACAAGCGTGTTCTTCTCCTTGTAGTGGGTCAAAAGGTAATGCCACAACGGATGCTATCGATAAACAAATCAATAACCTTCATTTAGGAAAAAAAAAAGCGAGCTCCACTGCTCACCTTGCTCAACACCTTGGGGTTACCCAAAATGACCACACCGTATTTAGCTCGAGTCAACGCGACGTTCAACCGACGAGGGTCGTTCAAAAATCCAATTCCCTGATGCTCGTTGCTCCTCACGCAACTCAGGATGATGTAATCCTTTTCTCGGCCTTGAAAGGCGTCAACGCTGGCCACTTCGATTTCCTTGTAAAGATCCTTCTTGAGAGAGCCGTTGAATTGCATGTAGTTGACGATATATGACCGTTGCCCCTCGTAAGGCGTGACGACGCCAATCTGGCCTGGGACGACACCGGATTTGAAAAATTTGGTGACGATCTTCTCAACGTTCGACGCTTCCGTGCTAGAGGTTTGTTGACGGGGTTAGATTATAATTGCCCCCGGGACAAGAACGTGCGTACCGGTTCAAGAACGAAGTCCCGCTACTCGAAATTTCCTCCTGTCCAAGATTCTGGTAAAAGAACATCGGCGTATCCGGGACTGGCCATGGGAAATCAACGTTTTTCCTCAACCTTTCGGGAGCGGTAACTCCATTCTGTAAGGTTCCTTCGTAGAACATGTTTGAAGGGAACTCCGAGAGGCAGGGGTGCATGCGATATTGAACCTGAAGACGAATTGGGCGATTGCCAAGGAGCACGAGACGCTCGAAAAGGGATTGAGTAAGACCTGCTCGTGCAGCTTTCTTGTTCATGATAACAGGTCCGAGCTGTTGGTGATCGCCGACCAACACCACCTGCTTACAACCGAGAACCAAAGGGATCATACATTCTGTAATAGAAGCGTCAGTTCTCGAGTTCAAATGATAAAAAAGAAGGTCACGGCGACAAATTGACCTACCTGGTTCAGCAGCCTGAGTAGCTTCATCAATCAACACCGTCTTGAACTTCAACTTGCTCAACCTCGGATCTCCCGCACCAACACAAGTGCAACAAATAACATCCGCCGCGCCCAAAATCTCCTTCTCGCACTGCCTGATCAACGTCTTATACTTCCGTTCATCGTTACTGCTCAACTCCCCCTGTTCCGTCTTCAACATGATCAACTTCTGCAACTCCATATGCGTCGTGCTGTTCGCAACCTGCTGATGCAAGGTGAGGAAGCTGACGCTTGAATCAAGCGCTTCCCGAGATTTAGCAGTGAGGCGAACGACTTTCAGCCCCGTAGAGTGGATCTTCTCGGTGAGCTGGTCGACGGCCACATTTGAAGGTGCGCACACGAGAACTTGCCCAGGGTTCATTTTAGCGAGATGGTACACGATCGACGCGGAAGTAACCGTTTTCCCAGTTCCGGGGGGGCCTTGAATCAAGCTGATGGGTTTTTGAAGAACGCTCTTGACAGCATACATTTGTGAATGATTGAGTTCCGGGAGTCCAGGCGCCGAAAACCGCTTCGGCATTTGTGTTCGAAGGCTTTGCGGTTCAAGTTCGTGTCCAAGGAGTTTGTGATACTGACCCATCATCAGTAAGCACGTCCTCGAAAATGGGTGAAGGGGGGAACTTACGATATAACCGCTGACGCTCTTTTCATCCACGGCAAACGTTTTCATAGCAAGCTGCATGCGGTCAAAACTGGTCGACTTCCAAACGAAATCTGCAGCAAAGTTATGTGTGCAGTCCGAAGGTACACCCTCCGTCCGTCGCAATTCCAACCCGATTTCGTCGGAGACATCTAAAATGCGGCGTTAGTTGATGTATGCTGAGAAACACATTTCTGACTCACTATTCGGAATCTTGATGACGTGACCAACTCCCTCCCAGTTCTTGTGCATCTCGCCCACATATCTTAGTCTCAACTCGTCGCCAACCGCCAACCTCACCTCGCCGCTCTCCAATTTAGGCAATCCGAACCACGCAACTCTCTTTTGATTCAAACCAAGATCCCAACGAACGGTAATGTCTGTTTGCGTCTGACTTTCCTTGAGACGTTTGTCATAGTCGGCTTCGATCTTGACAAGAGGGCCAAATATGTTCTGGTACTGATAGGCGTCTTCGTAGCGTACAATGACCGGCTGTGGTTCGTCATCCACTCCAGGTTTCTCAAGGTCTTCCAGCGTGGCATTGGCATTATCGCGCCACAAATCTTCTAGGCGATTGATTTGCGCGAAGGATATTTGGCGGGAGCGAAGCTGTTCAGTTTCGCTTGGTGGTTTGACCAACCAGGAAAGAAAAGACCGGTCGTCGATGAGGGGGGCCCAGAGCGAAGCGTTCCATGAGATGTCTTTTGAAATAGCAGCACATGGTTGACTGATTGTGATTTTTTTGGGGAAGGAGGGGACGTATCGTCAAATGAGCTGTTCAAGGTAGAGAAAAAAGCGGGCGTACCGGCACAAGAGAACCACAATGGTATCGCTCTTAGCTGGGATGAAACCCAATAAGAATACGTTTTTACTACCACAATTGTAGCATTCGGGGGTTGTTTCTCCAAGCGGACTTTCGGCGTGGAGGATGACTTCCTTGTGTTTAGCGCGCACGAGATGGTTGACGATGTGGGAGGCCGAAGTGTTTCCTCGGGAATTGCAGAACCACTTGGAGCAAATAAGACATTTGACAACGGAAGCGGGGGAATGGATTCCGCAATAACTGTGGTTTGTTGTAAAAATTAGTCAGGATGGATTGCAGTGACCAGCGAGCCAAAAGTTACGGACCTGCATGCATGTGGCGGTAGATCTACTACGCCCTCATCCTTCAAATCATCCAAAACAGCGTCAAAGTCTTCTTCTAGATTTCTGGGCTGGCCATTTGGATTGTGAGCGTTCCCATTCCGACTTGATGAGTTGTAGTCGGAGATGGCGAGGGATGAGAGATCAACAGAAACACTGTCTTGGGTGTTTGCGGTGTATACAGATGAATTATCGTCTACGATTCCCATTCCACCGTAAGAAGAGGCAGAATCATACTGAAAGTTATCGAAAGAGTCCATTGTGGCTGAAGTGAATGTTTCGACGAGTTCAAAAGTGCAACAACTTTACGCCTCTTTCAGGCCCTGAGAACGCTGACTCAGCAAACCTCACTGACTCCAAGTGACGCCCGAGTCCGAGTCAACGCAGTGCTGCGCGGTAAGCACGATTTGGCAGATTATTAGGATAGAGGAGGAAGTAATATGGCCATTTCCTAGGCACTGTGTTTCGTGAGACGGTAATCTCTCTCCTATATAATGCTCCCCCAGTTGAACCGTTTGGCGTGCGTATGTCGATCGATGTTCCATCTTTCACCTTCGTTCATGGAGCCAGGGTGCATAAATTCAAAGAGGAATCTTCATCCTGGTCTGGGACCTCCAAGAGCACTATTCGATCGGGTCCCTCCCTCGCAATCTTTTTGTCCTGGTTCATAGGAGTGAGCCGACTCACTCAAGTCTGGCCAAGGGAGCACCCTTTTGCTTGCTCCAAAAAAGTGCGATGCTGGCATACTTTCGGAAATATCAATGGGTGGATTGATGACCACTGGGACGGTGCCACAGTATGGCATCTGTCCGCCCAGAAGCACCCTCTCAGCTCACAATCGAACGCACGATAGTGTCATTGCCGCAAAGCTCTTGAATTCATCAAAAGCAACAGGAGAAGCCGTGGCCAACTAACGAGTGCTGCGCGTCGACAGGAGAGTTTCGAAGTGCCCCTGTACGGCTTTCCCTTCCGAATTCGAAGGTTGCTGCATGCACGAGCCACCCTTTCCATTTCGCCAGCTTAAGACGTCCATGGAAACGGTACTGACGTACATCATTCAACGTGTCTGCGGGGATAAGGTTGCGCAATACACATGGGTGCTGTCGCCGAGAAGCGCCATATGGTTTGAGTCCTTCTCTCTGCCCGTCTCACGAAGCCGCCTCAAACATAGCCAACGGGAAGGGGTTTTTTCTTTCCTTCAAGGACGGTTGATAATTTTGGATGAAGAGAATATTTATCGGCATGATTCGATGGAAGAGAATTTGTCCGAGCTCCTTTTGTCTTGGCTTTCTCAGTATCCACCAATCCTGGAACAATGTTCAGATACAGGGAGCACGCCCCCAATACTAAATAGCCCCCAATCCACATAGAAACATTGCAAATTCCTCAAGACTAACGTTCGGATGACGACCAAAAAAACCCCTCTTCACCTTGAGGGGAAAACCTCGGAGGAGTGAATCTAATCAAGAATTGCATGGGAGTTTCAGGTCAATCAATAAAATGTCATTTATCTATTTTCTAAAAGTGGTAAACATATGCTCGACACAATTCTGCAGTAATCTTTTCCGTACCTTTTTGACCGCTCTTTCCTTTTCTCCATATACTGTCAGCACTCATTCAACGTTCGTATTTTCCTTCCTTCGTTTGGGGAATATTCACCGAATTTTCGTTCATTCAGCAGACGATACCCTAGGCCTCCGCCGGTGACCATTGACCTCTCTTATTGTGGTCGAAACTGCCCGCTTTCTATTTCTACTTGATTCCCGACCACGATTAACAACAACCTTCTCTCTGACAAGCTCTCTTTGCCATACCCGTCACTCGTTTTCCGTCGGCTGCACCTTCCAGAGCGAGCAGGGCTCATTTCTGAGGCAAATCAAACGACACCCCCCTTGTGCTCTGTGCACGCTGACTGTATCGAACCCCATCAACCCATCCACGCCCCTTCTTGTATTCTGACCCTCCCCGCCACTCTTTCTTGATCGGATAGAAAGTTTTTCTAATTTGGTTTTCCATCAAGTCTTCGAATACGTATACGCCCACAATCATCTCGCTTAACTGTGCGGTAACCTCGCCCCTTCAAAAGTCTTTCACCTGTTATTCTACCGCTCAATACCCTTGCTATCCATCCTTTCCAACTACAACTTCAACAAGGAACCTACAAAAAAAATGACCACCTCATCCATCACTGAAGAAATTCACGAGCAATCACGATCACTCACCCTCGAGATACCCTCCGAGCCCTACTCTAGCTCCTCAGTCGACTCCTCTCTCAACCCTTCCCCAATCACATCCACCACCATTACCACCATCACTTCCGTGACCACTAGCACGGCTAACGGATCTATCATTGCCGTAAACATCAATGGAAGCGATAGCGGACTCCTTTTCGGCTCTATCGGGACCGACGATTCCGGGATCGCAATGGGATTATCCTCATCCTCCTCCTCCGTCCCAAGCAGCAACTGTCACGACCGTGGTAGTGGCGTCGATGACAATGCCAATGACGACGACAACGATGGAGAGGGAGCTGATCAGGACAATAATCGCGACAAGTTCGATAAGAACATAAATAACATTAGTAGGAGCAGCTCTTCGTTAAGCGTCAGGTTTGCGCCGCTGCCGAACCTTGCTCCGAGGAAACGGAAGTCGTCGGCGCCGTTAGGGATGGCGGCGCGGGGACAGCTTGTGGGGCGACGGAGGAGACAGATGGGGGAGTCATCGGGGATGGTTGTTGTTGGAAGTGCAGGGAGTGGAGGGACGATTGTGGTTAGCGGAAGCCCGATATGGACACCGGAGGAGCTGCAGAGGCAGACGCTTGTGCAGCAGGAGATACAGCGACGATGGCAAGAGCAGATGATTGCGTTGGAGCAAGAGGAGGATGAAGAGGAAGAGGTGGATGCACCAGCGATGGAAGATCCTCTGTTATCTTTTGGAAAGTTCGTGAAGGGGGCGAGCAAGCAGTTGTGGAAGAAGGTGGCGGATAAGGGGAAGGAGAAGGGTAAAGAGAAAACCAAGGAGAAGGAGAAGAAGACAGGAAGTAAAGGTGCGCTTAATGGAGAAGACAAGACGAAAGAATCTCGCAAGACTCGAACATCCAGCGTGGAGAGAAGGGATGGGCAACAAGTCTTGGAAGTGCGGGGTATTCTTGCCCCAATCACGCCAAACGTCGTCGTTGAGGATCAACCTGGCGAGCGGCATAATACTGAGTGGAAGGAGAATCTCAAATCTGAGTTTCCTGGCAATGTGGGGCAGACGGATACGATCATTGAAGGTCGAAGCAAACACGATTATTCATGGAGCGCAGACTTGGACGCGCATGCGAAGTCAGCTTCAGAGTCGGCGACCTTGGAGAACGATGACGTCCCTCACCCACCAGCAAGTGATCTTCAAGTGACCTCGCAATAACAGTGGAGCATCATATGCAGATCTGAGTTGATGGAGCCTGGATAAATTTTATTTTCGCTGGACCGGGTTTTTATCTTACTTTTATTTTATTTCCTTTGGACTTGGGAGGAGCATCTCTTCGTGCTCTCTAGTATTATTTTACGATTTGTTCATGGTTTTTTCTGATAATTATGATTGCCCTCGTTCATCAATGGTTGACTTTCCGTAGCGTTTTGAAACCATAATTAAATCTCAAATAATGTGTCATCTAGGGTTTTGGTTTTGAATCCATATCCGCAGCCAATCTGAGTTTTGTTTTTGACAGCCTATATAGACCCTTGATGCGTGATGTGTCGCTACCCATTCACATCAAATACACATGCAAAATGTCGTTATCTTTTGCTGATCTTGCCTACCTTCAGCTGCTGAACGATGAGGATGAGGCGGATGAGGATGAAGACGAACAAGAGATGGTGCTAGCACAAGCAGCTTTACTGGTCATGGGTGCAGAGGAGGGAAGGCAGGTGCACATTGCGAGGCGCCAACCACGACGGTTATATCTCATTCGCTCACAACTCCTCTCAAACCCACGAGAAGGGACTCCTTGGCAAGTGCTGTACAACAGCCAGGATGATCGGGGATTTATCACAACAATGGGAATCGATGTTGGCACATTTCACTGCATTTTAGATGCAGGATTTGAAGCGATGTGGGATTCTCAGCCAGTCCAGTGCACGGATGTTGCAAGCACAGCCATCCCTTGCCCACACCGACGCTCACTTGACGCAACTGGCGCGCTTGGCTTGATTCTCCATTTCTTAAGCTCGACAATGTCAGAAACCACACTTGCCCAAATATTTGCCCTCGTACCATCGACTGTCTCACGGTTCATTCACTTCTCCCTTGGCCTGCTCCACAACACGTTGAAGAGCATGCCAGATGCTGCAATTACCTGGCCTGTTGAAGATGAATTCGAGGAGAACAATGCTGTCAGGACTCGTCTTTTTCCTTTTCTT
>CEMH01200945.1:7643-26710 GCA_001179725.1 Macrocystidia cucumis | reverse complement strand
TAACACCTTTCGTGTTCGACGCTGAGTTCTACTCGTCTACAAAATATCAGCCTCCAGCTCAGAGCTCCTGGCTATTGCTGTGCGAGACCATGTTACTGGCTGTACATGTGATGGTTTATGCTCAATGGTATCGCAATCTACTGAATAGGTACAAAAAAATCAGCACAGCTAACTAGACCCTTCCACCAGATCAATGCCAAGCCCCATCGCTGTCATCGACGTTGAGTATCTACTCAAAACCTGAATTACCTTATCATGAAGCTAAAGGACACTTAACATGGAATTATATATGACAACAAATATCATCGTACCTGTCTACCCTGTCCAATCAGCACACCGTTTGCTGCGGCAATCCGTTTGTTCTCCTTGCGAAGCTGACTGTATTCCTTGAGAAGTGTTGTCTTTTCTAAATTGTGTTTATCCCGTTCGGAGGTGAGAAGACAGATCTCCTGAGTGAGAGCATTGCGAGCGATGCTGTCTGCCCACCCAAGCTAAACCATTTATAAGAAACATCAGTTGAAATATATAACGCGACGCACCGTGCAAAAGAGCTGCCAGGCTTGCACAGATTGGGCATGGTTAAACTCGCGTTCTAACGATTGAAGTTGTACGACAAGAGTTTCGTAACCCCGATTTTCGTGGAAGGGGTCAGCAAGACACTGGTATGCGTCCTCCGGATCCTCTTCGGAGCAGATCTCACCCTGAAGAACTACATGAGCGGAGGAATGGTGAATGAATGCAAAGAAACGGACCGTGTCTGAGTCGGGAGGGTTGGCCACTGTGTCCTGCTCGCAAGAAGAACCCAGACGTCCATCAAGTCCAAAAGTATGTTCCGGAGATGTTTGCCTCTGCCGCTTCTCTCGTCCATGAGCAGTGGGAGAGAGGGGCAACGACCGCTTGTTTTGGCTTGCGTAAGTCAACATGTTTCAATGAGCAAAGTGGATTGGAGAGTAGATTGGAGTATGGGAGCGGAAGTAGAGCAGGGATGGGTGTTTTTGTGAGATATCTACGACCCACGAAAAACACCCTTGATATATGTGGGATCCCGAGCCTTTCTTTCATAAGTTTGTCTTTGCCCTTTCCATTGTTGCAAAGGTGGTTCACCCTTGTGTTCATCCAAAGACTGAAACGAGATGTTAACGTGCCTTGGAACATGATTGACTCTTCACCAACGGTATTGTTTCCTTTCTCCTGTGTTTCGAGACTGGGACAATCCCATCTTCGATTCACGTCAAAGTGTGCAAGCTCTGGATTAATTGTGGAGCAGTCATCCTGAGCATAAACAGTTGCATGTGTTTGTGAGAGGACATTGCGAGAGACGTGTTGGATGCGGTGGTGACTTTATCAATCGAAATCAGTGGGGGAGGGATGGTGTCAAAGGACTCACACATCACGATGACGTGACAACTTACACAAGGCCGTATTTCTTGTCAGGCAGACACCAACACTGGACAAAGCTCTACAATCACCTGCTTCTCGACATTAACCTTTGACGCTGAAAAGATTCCTTAGTTAACCAAAAGCTTTATCTTCGGATAACAACACCAAAATGGTCAATGGAAGGTAGATCGGCTTGGCAGTCTTCACCAACATACAATTCATTGTCATGGCCGAGGACTTTTCACAATCTGTGGCGGGCTGTACGGGACATTCATACATAAAAGGCCCTCTCTGCATCACCGTCGACGACAGCAATGGAAAACTCAAGCATCACGGAAACGTGGGTAAAATTAGCTGCTGCTCGTCAACCGATGTTTCATTGACCCCCGCATCATCCAGCCTTTCCCGATCTCGGGACATTACTGACGGTGCGCAGTCTTGGCTGCGGGAGGAAGCAGCTTGCCTTCACGACCGATCTGGGACGGATGCCGAACAATACGCTGGTAATATTTGTTCCCCAGAGTCTGCTGAGCGTTCAAGCACCAGTGCTGATGCGAAAGGAGGTGGTGTTGATATTATTGGGGACTGCGTTATAGGGGATTCGGAAAACGATTGGGTCGACTGTTGGGGATCGCAGGGGAACGTTGAGAGTGGTGGAGCTGATTTTGATGGCAGGAGGGACAGTACTGACGAGCTCACCAACTGGGTCGAAGTCAAGGTTGGCCTAGACAACGTTCCAGATATTCCAGATGATGTCTGATACATGAGTAGTTCTATTCCTACACAGGATCAATTGTATTGGATCGAGTTTGAACACGAGGTTGGCTGACTTAGTGCTCACCAACCCCATTGAAGACTTCAATGATCAGTTGTCGACAAATGGACTATTCGGGCAGGAACTTGAATGTGGAAGGACCTTTGTATCCTGGAAAGTGCCCAAGATGCCAAGGTGAACTCGTGTTCTTCAGACAACCACCGTTGTTTACTGGCAAAGCGACACTGATTGTGTTCGTACATTCTTTGTAGCCACAGATTCTGGAACATATAAGCAGCCGCCAACCTCTCTCCCCACTCTTACTCCCCGACGTTCTCGGTGTTCTCAAGCTCACATTCACGTTCTCCCTTTCGTCTCCATCATCATATGTTTGCAAGCCACAAGAAGCGGTCCATGTCTAGTTCTCCCGACTCACGTGGACGAGAGAAGCGACAACGACAGACCTACTCGAACGAACAACTCGGCAACAGGCGTTCCTTGTCCAGCGACTCCGGACGGGGGCGAGAAGAGCGACACAAACCCACCAGCATTGTCGAACTCCCAGATGGAATACAGCACAGTTTTCCCCTTCTCCTGGAAGAAATCAAGAGACTCCATAGCGGGTTGACTCCAATTCAATTGGAACGCATTCGGCAGCTGTTCCGCTCAGTTCGTACATTGCAGATTGTTCCCTGCCATCTTCTAACATACCACTTCAGACTGGATGGGCGGACCATTTGGCTCGCGATGCCCTCGCCAAAGAGGTCCAAGGTCTTACCTCCGAGAGGAATGCGTACCGCTTGCGCAATGAGGCCCTTGTGAAAGAAAAACGTCAATTGTGCAAGGAGAATGAGAGGATGGTGGTTGAAAACCTATCGCTCGTTGAAAAAGGGAAGCAGGTCAGTTTTGTCTTCTCACCAATCGTTTTTACCATTTACTGACCCCTCTGCCCAGCTTCATAGGGAAGTCTTGCTGGCGTCTGGTAGAATCACCACGACGATGATGATGAAGTAGATACTTGAGCCATGCAACTCCTTCTTGTCTATCTCTATGATGTTGGACATCATGTTGCGGAGGGACACGATGAAATTTGTTATGTATTACGGGGTAATTGCAATTACGACTGGATTCTCACATCCTCCTTCCTGTACCACATCCCAGCGAGAGAGATTGCATTGATAAGACAAATGACAGCCAAAACTGCAGCAGCACGACGACTTTCCAGCCAAGATAACGTCCAGAAACCTGAGCCCTGGGGTCGTCCTTCGTCTGCGGCCGGAACTAGGATATGGTTTGAGGGATACCATGAGTAGGCAAAGAAGAACCTTACAGATCTCGTAAGCTTCCAAGATTTGAATGGTCTTCCCTGCCGCAATAGCGATACGAAAGCGATCGCACGTCGCATTATAATTGGCCTGAAAGAAGAATTATCAAGTCGCCGATGGGCCAAAAAAGCAAGAACTCACAGAAACGAGATGTACAGGATGTCCTAGATTATTACATCAATGTCGTAAAAGCGAACTTCAGAAGGCGCCCACCATTGTTGCTGGCGAGTCTTTGCACACGAATTCCTGAGTCAATTTGCCAGATAATCGCCTCCTCATGAGCTGCACAGAGCAGCATAGTCCCCCCGTGAATAAACTTGACTGGTCGGTGGGAAACAGAAGCAGGCGCGCGATTGCCAAAGAAGCCTAAATGAACAGCACTTCCGATAACCCAGACATCAAACCCTTCTTCCAAAGTGGGAACAGCAAAGCATTTTCCATTGGGGGATAGGTCCCCAGTCGATCTATTGCACCGTGAGCGCGCTGTTGGGTCAAATGACAATCACTAACACAACACCACCTGGAACATGAAGAGTCAGATGAGACTGTTGCAATACGAGATCCCAAACCCTGCAGAGTGGACGTTAGGCGTAGCCACGGAGTCGGACGGACGACTCAACACAACACGATTTGGAAGATAGGAGACAGCGAGTTTCTTCCGATCGCCAGCAAGCCAAAAGACAGTAGAAACCACGAGAGGATCGGATAGACCCATACGTGAAGGGTCCGGAAGGCTTTGCGAGAACTTCCACGGTGTGAATTCTACGAGAATACTCATCAAATTGTTGCAGCATGAGATCAGTCAGGCATCCATACCCCCTGTGTCCGCTCTGTTGTAAATTCCGACAACATTGTCACCTGCTACAACAAGTTGGAGACTGTCGCCATCAATATCTATGCATTTTATCGGCTTGTCTGAAGCGCGAAAGCCGTGACTCCGTAGTTCCTATCAGAAGAAGTCATTGGCAAGAATAAAATGACGGTTAGGATGATGGGAAGCTCACCGATTTTCCGTCATCCATTACGAGAGCAACGCACAGCCCGTCTTGAAATCCACAATACAGTGTTCCGTTGCGGTCCCATACCAAAGAAAGCGCCCTTGATATGCCATCGAACCGATGCAGTTCTTTGTTCTCATTGGTTCGCCAAATGGAAACAGAATCACGGGAGGCCGTGGCAATATAATCACCATCGTGAGAGAATGAGATGCACACTGTAGAGCCCGCCTCCAGCAGTGCGAGTCCCCCGTAAGACAACATTGCAGAGCTCTGAGTTGAGGGAAGGCCACTCCGTGACTCATTATGATTCAGTGATCATGACCCACCTTTCAGTCCTCGCGATCACGTGACTGGTCCCTCTCAGTTTTGAAAGTTTCGCGTCGATTCCGAGGGACAATGGGTCCAACAATGGGTCTAATGGCACGCGGGCACGCGTCCGCCCCCTCTACTTGTTTCCTCTTCGTATTTCTTATCTGTGTTGCTGCTCGCCGCTCAAAACCCAAATCATGAGCTCTTCGCCGAAAAAGCTCATCGCTCACTCAAGCTGGGTATCCGACTCCGAATCGAGCTCGTTTCACCCCACGCCGCACCTATCTCACTCTGCTCAAAGCGAGTCTACGTGGCCAGTGGCCATTCTTGGTCTCCGCTCTGATGTCTCTCTTTTGCCACACCAAATCGTCGGTGTGAATTGGATGAGAGAGAAGGAGAGGAGTGTACAAAAGGGTGGCATCCTTGGTGATGAGATGGGGTTTTTGTTGTTTCGCTCATCCGATAACATCCGGCTGAATGTCTTTCAACTTAGGTTAGGAAAGACCATGCAATCCCTTGCGCTATCATTGGATTACCTGGCTCAGCATGAGCCCTTCGCCCCCAGTTCAACTCTGTATGTTCGAGTCTCATTTCCTCCGAATACATACCATACTCATCAGTGTTAGCATAATATGCCCTGCCGGCTTGATTGAACAGTGGAGAAACGAGATTATGAAAGTCGGCGTGAACCCTACGATAGTCGTCCACCATGGTTCTAAACGCTCGAATTGTACGTGCTCTTTGCTGCTCGTGTTTCTCGCGTTTCCTCTGGTAACACCCCCTCCTAGCGGCATCTTCCCTTAAGAAGGCGATGTTTGTCATAACCTCTCCCCAACTCCTTGTTTCCGAACATAAGGCGTATCTTACACGCAAGTCTGACATGAGGGATATAAAAAAAGATGCCCTTTTTCGCGTTGAATGGTTGCGCGTAATTATCGGTGAGATCCTCTCGCTTTAATCATGATCCAGACCTAATCCGCAATCCCAGACGAAGCGCATGAAATACGAAACTCCAAAACCAAGAAAGCTGCAGCTTGCTTTGCCCTCGTGGCTCAATACCGTTGGTGTCTCAGTGGCACTCCCTTGTATGTGCTACGCGCTCCTTCCGTTGCTCTAACTGACTTCATCAGGCACAACAATCTGGAGGAACTTTGGTCGTTTGTGAATTTCCTTCAGCTGACTTCGCTCGAGAACCGTGGACAGTTCGACCGTCAATACATCAAGCCGCTTAAAGATCTAAGTACACGCCAAGGTGCTATGGGAGATTATCAGGTATTGCGTCGTGTGCTTGGTCTTTATTTTCTTGTCCTAAACTCCCGTGATAGAACCTGCTCGACCGAATCATGCTTCGGCGTACCAAGGATCTCCTTGTTGATGGACGGCCATTACTAGTTCTCCCGCAACAAACCATTGCAACCGTATCATGTCAATTTGACGAATATGAAAAGGGGTTCTATCTCCACCTCAAACAAACATTCGCAAAGGTCTTAGGAGGTCTAGTTGCAGAGGAGCGATGCGATCACCGGGTTCGCTCAGTTCTTGCTCTTATAATGCGTCTCCGCCAAGGTGGGTGGTACCCTTATTATACCGCACTTTCATTAACTTTGCTCAGCATGTTTACATCCCATTCTACCGTTTTTCTGTCACAACAACCCATTCCATAACGAGGAAGACACCAAACTGGAGCAGATAAATACCGGAAGGAGGAACTGTCGCCTTTGCCAGACCTCCATCGATAACGACCTGACAGGATCATATTGCGTTGGTTGCGAATCATTACGCACACAGGCGATTGACGCGACGGTAGGCCTTTCCACGAAGGTTCGAAAAGCGTTAGAGATACTGCATGAGATCAAGATTCGGTCGGGCGGAACCGAGAAAACCATCGTTTTCTCAGAATTTACGTCTATGTTAGACCTCGTCGGGGTGGTGCTCGCTGGTCAAAACACCAAATTCATACGATGTGAGTCCTGACTTCGAACCCTTTTTGCCATCAACAATAACGTCACATCTCCCCAGACGACGGGAGCATGTCAAAAGAAGAGCGAGACACGAGCTTACGACGGCTCGAGACCGATCACTCAATCAGTTGCATTCTCATTTCAATAAAGGCTGGGGGCACTGGTAATGTGTTAACTGATCCTGTCACCGGGTAGAGTTAACCGCTCGAGTCAGGTCTCAATCTCACAGCCTGTAACAACATAATCCTCCTCGATCTTCCGTGGAACCCTGCCGTTGAGGTGATTGTTTTGAATTCTTCTTTTTGTTCGAGCTACTCATGGGTTCACAGGAGCAAGCCTTTGGGAGGGTCCATAGAATTGGGCAAACTCGGCCGGTCAGGATCTACAAACTCGTCGTTGAGAAGACGATCGAAGACCGCATTCTTCAGGGAAGCCGCTTACTGTGTTGCTGCCTGTAACGCGCTGACCTAATTCTTGACGTATCCAGTTACAAGTTCAGAAGCGTTGTCTCATAGACTCTGCGCTTACGGGGACGCCCCTTCCAGACAACAGTGCTTTGGGCTTGGACGAGATCATCAAGTTGTTTGAATTTGAAGGTGAAACACAAGGGAAGAAGCAATGAATCGTTGTTTGAATTGTCCCCTGAAGTTAGACAAGCGCATAGTTCGTTATCATAATTGTACTTGACAACATCATTATCATCATTATCAAAATCAGCGAAATATCGATTATTTAGATCATGCTCCCTCCCCTCCCTCATAAATTGCGATATGATACACACATGTCGAATTGGCCCCCCAATTTTCCAAAACCTCAACCACGACTAGATGACTCACAAGCACATTGACCCCGTGGTTGACTGCGACGGTTTTGAGTTGGGATGGTTCGACGATATTAAACATGGCCTCCCCCAGAAGGACAAGCGTACGACCATCAAGAAGGTTCTCATGTTGAGGAGTGGGTTGAGGGGTGGATGTAACAAAATCTGCCCATGACCGAGTCACAAGTTCTTGATGGTCGTTTAATGCAGTGAGTTCCACGAGGCCCCAATACCTGAGATATTTTGGGGCTCGGCCGCGGTCAAGCGCGGATAAGAGGGAAGGGAGCGGATTTTTTATGGCAATGTCTGAGATGATCGTAGGACGGGGTATGATGATTGCCAGATGGCCCCTAGAGCCTGCAAACTCCCAACACTCCCCAACGGTGAGGTCGTCTTCCAAAACAACAATAGGGGGGTTAATGTGGTCGTTGTAGACATCCAGGCCCCGGAGAAGTGAAAGAACGCGGCGGACCCCATTCAACGGAAGCAAACCCATCGTCGGCGATGTGAGATCGGTCAGAACCTTCCCGCCCCCGCCCCGTAACGCAACGTTATGACGGCTTTCCTTGAAAAATGCAAGCTCTATGTTTTGTAGGCGGTCTTCTATCCCTATGAATCGATCCGCAATTGCAGGTCCGGGATCATTATGTATCGGGGTGTAGTAATATGCCGCACCCTCACAGAAAGGCGAAATGTCGAGCGACAGTGGGAGGTAGGTTTGGCCGATGCAAGTGAGGTGAAGCACGTGGTAGAGGATTGTTGCGGAAGACGTGGACAAGATCTGGTTGGTGTAGAGGAGCACCACGACCGTGGAGGCGAACGCTAAGATTGCCCAAATAATCCTGCAAGACACTCTCTCCCGCTCGCGACGAGGATACTGTGGCTTCTTGATCAGATCCGAACACTTCCAACTCCGAAACACCACGTACCTTTCTTTTCCCAACTGGAGTCAGTGGCACAACACGGCGCGGAGGTCTTCCCAAGAATGTGGCTTCAGTAGCAAACCGATCCTTCGCAAATGGATCAAACTTTTTCGTGCGACCTGTTTTTCGAGAGAGCATGGAATAATGAAGTGATAACAAGGTCGTGTCTGAAGGTGAACGTATGTGAGGATGATCGTTGAATGCGCGAGCTATGGTAAGCAATTTGGATGAAGTCACAAAGTGTAACGGAAGTCGCCACTCATGTCCTTCTTGTCCTTTTCTTTCTTGAATCCTCCTACCACCTTCAATCATTTTCAAAACTTGCGAACATGGATCGTTTCCGACCTAGGAACACACCTCCCCTCGGAAACGGAAACGGTGGGTCAGAATCTGCTTTGACCGCCGCAATCTTGAACAGATAACTGAAAACCAATCATTAGATGTCGCGTTGGGCGTTGACGGGGCTGATGCATACGGTAAAGCACCCAGTTTGACAGTTGAATCCGAGATGGACTTGTTCTGACTCTCGTATCGCAGCCGGACTGCGACGGTGGTTACAAACCGAAATCGATTTTCGCGTAGGAGAGGCAGTTGAGGGCATCCACATATCAATGTCCAACCAGGCTGAAAGAACGGACCAAGTGTCTCGCGAAGCGGGTCGAGCTCAAAAAGTTGGAGAAAAAATGGAGACCTTGGTCGTGAGCCAGTTGATCTTCATCATCCATAATACAATCCTTTCATGACAACCCACAGGAGGCTATGCAGACGCGCCTGGACGCAGTTGAGCATCACACAGAGGAGAAACTTGGGATGATCCACCAAGATTATTCAACAATCCTGAAGCGTATCACCTACATGGAGAGCGACTGGACAGGAGACGCAGTTCAAGACATTCGCATGTCCCTGGTCAACCACGCTGACAGGACGGAGGGAGTTGCTCTTGAAGTGATTGAAGCTCGGGCATCAGGATCGAGGGCAGTGGGGTTAGCTGTAAGCCGCTTGGTTGTTCCTCTCTATAAGTCTTGACCCGAGATGTTCAGGAAGCTATGGTTACGCGCATGGACATGGCTGAGCACCGGGCCCGAGAGGAGATGCAGAAACTCCAGAAAGATCATTCAGACTTGGCAGCGTGCGTTGCCGAGAACGCAAGCCATCCTCCGCCACTGCATCTTATCCGGAAAATTATGGAAGAAAGTCAGGCTAAAAATGTCTTTCCAGTGCTAAGAACGGTGCAAGCTGAGATGGTCCGACTTCGGGAGGACGTCGAGGCTGACCGGAGACGTTACCAATCGTCAACGATCATACCACCACAGACATTGGCGAGGGGCGTGTTGGCTCGAAGGGTTTTCTCTGCTTCGCTTGAAAAGCTTCGGACGTTGACCCTTTCAATGGAGAGTATCAAACTTGGATCTGTTTGCCGAGGACTTCTTGTGCGGCGTGTGGTTCGCGACGTCCGACTTGCGTTACTAGCCTTTCCGCACATCAACGCGTTGCAGGCGTGCTCTCGTCGGTGGCTCTCGCGTCGGCGCATTTCGGCGCTCAGGACCGACAGCAATCTCATTTTGACGACAATAACACAGCACATACCCCCCCATCTCCCTCTCCTGTTGATCCCCTTTCAGGCTTGCTGCAGAGGAGCCATCGCGCGACGTCACAACCTTGTTCCTCCCAGGGGCGTTTTTTCCCTGCTCAGTATCCCCACCCGCGTGCTGCATTATCCCGAGTACCCTTTTTTCCAAATTTTCCGAGTATTTTCAACGACAGCGACCCCATTTGGAGCTGCTCGTATCCGCGGCCGGTCTTTCCCATTCCGAGATTCAGATACGATTGAAGGTCCAAGAATCCAGGTTGTGTTGCTCACCCTCGAACCGTGGGGTAGTGACAATCGCCATCTCGTCGGTATTCCCTGCGACGTTCGGGTTCAAACTGCATTACTCGTCACCCCAGACGCTGAGCGTGAAGGTGTCGTGAAGCTTCTGTGCCTTCGTGACGCTATCGGTCACCACCACCATCACAATAGGCTCACAAGATTCCGCAAGTTTACCTCCATCGTTATGCGCCTCATCATGTCGTTATGTGTTCTTTTGGTACTTTCTTTCGCACTTCTTTCTCAATTGGACGTAGACAACGTAGCGAGCCCCAGATCACGACGCGCACGCCGTTTTTTTTTAACCTAAGTGCACAGCGACCTTCTCACCATCACCGTGACTATTTGACTCCGTTTCACAGACTGGAATCACGTAATCTACTACGTTAATGTATATTCACAACGATGAACGCGGTAGAATACTTCACAAGACCAGAGCCTCAGCCTAATTCCTTCGTGTGGATGACGATCAATCACTTTTGAATCCCCCACACACACCAACGACCCGTGCAGAAGTTACGAAATAATTTTGGGGTAGACTCCCCAGACTTACTCCTGTAGAACATTATTTAGAACAAAGCGAAAATTAGCGGAAATTTCGTCGCCGACAGACCTTGTCCAAGGGAACAGCTAAAACCACGCCTTCCTCTATCCCCAATACTGCACTCGGAGAATGAGCAAAATGGCAAATGACCTCCTCAAGAGAGATGATTGTCGGCGCATCCTCCAAACGAGCAGAAACACAACAGCCGCCGAGCACTTCGAATTGACGGTAAATGTCTCGAGATTGCTCTGAGGGTGCGAGTGGCTTGTAGTTCCGAACGACGAGAAACGTTTGCGCCGTTTGCCTCTCAGCAACTTGACGGGTGTGGGTAAATATCTCCATGACGGAAGCAGCAATCCAATTCGCCTTCAACCCTCGTCCGCAATCGTATTGCTGGATTTCGTCGCCCTCAGTTTTGGGCATGTAGAATATGTTGCTGTCTCCGAAAGATGCCGCCAAAACCTGAAACTTTTGGCCAAGTCGCACGACTTGATTTTGCGCGAAGACCATTCGAGCGATGTACGCCCTGCGAGATGCCAAATCGTGCTTGTATATCCATTCACAGAGAAGTTGATAGGTTAGGCTGGGAAGTGAGAGCAGATCTGTGCGTGACCGCTTCTCTCCCTCATGCGGCTGAGATAAATCCCCGTAGCCTAAATCGTCCACCATAAATGTCCCACGGATGTCGGAATGAAAGACACGCCTATACTCCTCGATCAACAGATGGAGGACAGCTGGTAATTGTTCGGTGTGAAACAGAGCACGAAGGTTCTGAGCCATGCAGAACCGTTCAAACATTGTCTTTTCCAATTCGCCTGAATCGTGCTACATCAGCCAACATTTTTTATGGGGATTGATGAGATGATGACGCACTGAAGATTTTGTTGGTCAACGTTTTCTGCAACACCTGGTTATAACGCTCAAACGGAAAGCAACGCCATGCGTGTGTGGGCCCAAAGCGCCGCAGGAAATCACCCAGATGTAGGGAAAGGTGTTGATAGGGTGATATCGTCGTTCCGGGGAAAAGTTCAACCAGGCCCGTCAAATATGTGTGCATATGAAACTCGTAATTTGAGATCTGTCTGAGATGAATGCTTCGTGATGTCGCTATCTTCACAGCTGTGACCAGATGCATGAAATTGATGAGCATTCGATGCTCGCGGCTTTTGGGATGCTTGGAGCCCCAAAGACGGATGAGCGTGATTGGAAGGTTGATGACGCAAAAAGCGCGCCACTGATCTGCTGTGAACTTGCCCCATTTCTTCTCGCCCGGGTGATTGGGTGCAGGGGTGACCCATGAAGGCAGTCGGAGGCGGCGCATATCTTTGCGAATCTCTTCCAAGGTCCCTTTCCCGAGAACTCGTGTGGCCACCCGCTTTTTCCTCGCGCGTCCTTTTGGAGACCCCGCCGGCTTGGACCGAGTCGTTGGCAGGACCTTCCCTTTTGCGTCCACGATACCATCTGCTTTTCGCTGATTCGGGGTGAGTGCGCAGCAAATGGTACCAACCAGGAGGTGACTAACCGCAGCCTCAATGAAGCCTCGCAACTCTTCTGTATCGAATTCCGTTTCGAAATGAGTCTTCGTCTTTCCTGAGAACTTCCCGCAAGCCAGGCGACTTGCACAAATTGCTGCGAGAACCGCTTTCTTCGTGCGACTAAGAGTGGTTTTGGAGGCCTTTTCATAAAGCTCGTCCACCGATTTGGGATTTGAGGTTCTGTTTTTTGACTGAGTCGGCACCTGAGGTCCTTGGGTTGCGGGTTTTGAGGTGGCGTGTGTCAGTGGTATGCGTTCCAGGGGTACGTCCTTTGGCCTTTCCTCAACATCATCACAAAAGTGTGTTTTTTTCTTGTGTGGGAGTAAGCTCTTGCAGGGTCCAGAAGAAAAGAGAGACTAACATAGGCAACAAGAGCTTTTAAAAGCCTTTTACTTGTCCCCCCAAAAGGCAGATCCAGTTCGCGACAGAGATGTCGCAGAACCCCTTTTCGTAGTTTTCGGAGGGCACTCTCCGTTCCCTGTTTCAAAGCCGAGAAACCGGCTTCAATCTCCTCCTCTGATGGGATGTCTGATTTGTCATCAAACGAGATTCCGTCTCCATCCTCAAAGTCAATGTTCATCCCCCAGATCTTTCTGCAGTGACGTTGAAACAGCCCAAGGAAGAATGCGTGCATGGAATCGATGACGGTGTATTTGATTGGGTCCCAGTACGGTAGGCGGATAAGCTCGGACCAACGGACGCCGTACATGCCAAACAATGCTTCACGCTGTGGTTCGGACTCCGCATTCAACCACTCCTCCGCCGCCGACTTGAATCCTTTACAACCCGACACGTCGTCATCTTGCAGTTGTCTTGCCTCCCAAGATTGATAGTCCAGGTTGTCGAGGTCATTCAAGAGCTGCTTACATTGCAAGCACACGTGGGTGTTAGAATGTGATCCGAATCCGGCTAGCCGTCGAGCCGCAGGGAGGTCACAGACCAAGGGTATCAAGGCCGCTCTGATGAGCCTACCATTCGGATGATGCGGTGTTTGGGTTAAGTAGATTCCGTCGTTCCAGAGAACCAGTAGATCGTCAACAAGCGGTCGAAGGAAATGATTGATCTGATGGAGGGATGGTTCGTGTGGTCCCGGGATGACGCCGACGAGATAAACGTTCTCAACTTTAAATCGAATGGCGGGCGGCAAATTTAGGCAGACCATATAGATGCCTCCCGTACTGACTTGCTTGCCGGATATACGGTTTCCTAGAGGATTGAATCCATCCTCGCAGAGGGAAAAAAACAAACGCCCTTCGTCTTTAGGACCCTCCATGAAAGGCTTTCCATCAACCCCCATGAGCTCACGAAGCGCTGGCGCATCCCAAATGTCCTTCATATATGGGTGACTTGATTTGGGCCGATCCTGGTCGAGTAGCTTCTCGATATCAGGCCGCCCGTAGAGGCGACCGATCCACTCGTTGATGCCTTGGTAATGAAAAACACGAGCGGCCTCGTTGAAAGATTTTTCTCCGTTCTGTGCTGTTTTTCGCAGGAGTTTTCCACATGGTTCGCTTGCTGGTGTTTCTTGGTTTGTACAGTGGACGGGGTAGTTGTGCGGGTCTTTGGGGTCGACGATGTAGGTAAAGCAACACGCGGGGCAACAAACGTAAGCCGTGGTGGTCGGTTCCAAATTGAGGGTTGTTAGGACGTGTCGAATATCTCGGGGTATTGTTTCTATCGTCCTTCGAGTTTCCTGGTCTTGCTTAGGCATGGCAAGGGCGAGGAGTATGCGAAGGCTGCCCAAAGAGAATTGGCTGCGGTCCATGGAAACGCCACATAAAATATGCCAAACGGCCACAAGGATATAGCATAAAAACGTCACTGGCTCAGACTGGAAGAAGGAACGAGAAAGGTATCGACCTAAAGTTGTGAGATTGAGTGATACTATTGCTCTGGAGAGCTGCTAAACCGCTTACTAGTATCGACAATCGGGGGCCCAACCATCGATGCTAATTTCCGTTGCTTTTCCCACTCATTCGCCTTCAGCATGTTGACTTCATCAATTTCCTTGAGGATGTGTTTCCTGAGTACCGTAGCCAGAAGCTTCGTGCGAGTTTCCGCACTCTGAAAGCCACTTCGAACTTCTCGAAGGGCATCGCCGAGCCAATCTTGGTGAGTGATGATGGATAGGTTGGCTGAAGCGGCGGGGTCCAATACTGCGCAGTCGTACCGTGATTCGGACATAGGAGGCGAGTCAAGGGTTGGTGGAGTCAGGAAGACGAGCTTGGTGAGGAGGCGTAATTGGAGATCGTGGGTGCTATGAGTGCTCAAATACTCTCGTAACTCTGCAAGTTTTGAGTACGCACGACCGGAGTTGACGGAATCAGATCTGTGCGAAATACTGGTGCGACTCTGCGGCGGATCATGACCCATCGTGGACTTGTCCAAGGGGAAAAGGGGAGTTGGAATCGAGTCCACGGAACGAACGACCTGAGGCGGCGCGTATGGAGTGTCATTTGATGAGGATTCGTTGTTGACCTGCGTGGCCGAAAGAGCGAACTGCGCGGAAGCGATACCATTTCGTATTTCAGTTGCACGATGCCGTTTGTACTCGGGTTCAGCAAGATAACGCCCACGGATCGGAACACCCTTCACTATGTCAATGCTCCAGGAGTTGACGCATTCATAGCAGCCACAGAAATACTGCACAACGGGAAGGTTTTGTCGTTTCCGTCCGATGACAACGCCCCCTCGCAATCGTGGTGCCATGTGGAGCAAAAGACAGAAGACGAAACAAATCTTGTCCAGGCTGTGTATGTATTTGTATTTACTGACTTTGCTACCCTTGATATGCAAGTGGTCGCTACGATCTCTTATCGATAAATTCTGGATGGTTACGATGACATATTATTTCCTATTGCCTACAACCTTGATTTCTGAGTGAAGGTGGCGGTGAGGTTTGCCATCAATGAGGGAAGAAAAGCGACACGAACTAAGGGAGAGCCATGCATCAGACGGAACATTCAAACGATTGTTTCCCGTTTTTCCATATCCAAGATGGGGGGGGACGTCAAGATGCCTGGTACCACCCACGCGCATACCAATGAGTCCCTCATCCAAACCTGAAGACGATATTAATTCGTAATGGAAAGAAGGGCGAGGCTGAACTGAGTCAGAACCATACCGGTGAAAAATGTGCCAGCCCCGATGGAGTAGATGAGCTGAAGAGCGTTTAGTATGATAGCAAAAGCAAAAACAAGTAGGGTGTTCATACTGGTTCTTGCTGGTCTTGGGGTGTGCGACTGTCGTAAATGCGACCTGTCTCCTTCACTTTGGCGATGTAAAATAGTTGAATCTCGTCACCATGAGCGAGTACTTTCCCAGATCCATCGTCCATATCAACGACCTTCAATGTATCTGTTACCTCCAATTGTTTTGCTTTGCCCTTCGCCTTGTCCGATGGCGTTTCCACTGGCTTTGTCTTCACTTTCCCGGAGGCCGCTCGCTTTGGCCGTTTCGTGACGGGTTCGCTGTCCAGTGCCGCTGTTGAATCCTTTCTCGCCCGCTTGCTTCTCGTGACCATGCTTGACGTCATCGAGACGTTGTCTGAATCCCCTGCAAGGGATTCAGAAATAGACTCGTTTCGACCGCGAAGGCGTTTGGCCTGGGTAGATAAGTCGACCTTTGGAGGAATTGCCTGGCGGAGTGGTGGGCGAGTCTCCGTGTCCGTATCTTCAGCATCCTCCACCCACGCTTTGACAAGAGGTGCGGGTTTGTTGGGCTTTACGTCGTTGGCGCTCGCCGCCTGTGTATTGTGAGGCTGCTTCTGGACTGGTCTCCATGTGAGGTTAGAATCGAAAGGTCTCAGAATTGACTGACGGATTTTCGCAATCAACTTCGGGCTTTCAGTAAGGACGTGCGTCGCAGGCATCGTACTTTGTGATGGGGGGTCGTCGTCGAGGTAATTGCCGAGGAAGGTGATGGTGCTTGGGGGACACAATGTCATTTTTAACGCTGAATTCAGCAACACCATCCGTACTTTGGTCCCTTGCAGTGAAAGACATATTCTTCGTCACGTTTCAAGACAAAATTCAGGTTGACTTGCTCGAGCTTACGATGGAATTTCAGCGTTGGAGATACCATGAAAGAAAACGAGGGACAAACAAGCTGAGGGATCAACGAGCAGATTGTGGCGGTGACTTTGGGTGGCCGGGCTAACCCCCCAATTTCAGCATCGTCGTGTCCTGGTGAACGACGGAATGTGCATTGTATCGTCGTTCGCGCCTTCAGGTCAACAACATCCACATAGAGAGCGGCGTTTGTGATTTGGAGGTCGCGAGGGGATTGCACAGTGACAAATGCACCAGCTTCAATGTTAAGAGACCTGATGCAAAGAGTGAGTTGGAATTGAAGAAGCGGCTCCGCTCGCCCTCACCAAAGAGAACTTGTGAATGGCATACTAATGAGGCGTGATGGTGGTGAGAAGAGAGAGGTGTTAATACCTGGGCAGTTTGAGGGACTTGCCCCATCGTTGTCTTTGTTCCCTTCACGTGTCGGTGGCAAATGATATATGACTGTTTGCAGACCTGGACCTGAAAGACCATGCAAATCAAGATCCAGAGGAATACGGGATTGATTGAATCGGACTTGCCGGCACACCGAGTTTGAAGCCGTTGGGAATCGAGTGGGACTGAGGCGAGTAAAAATCCCCAAGATAGCTTGAACCAGGACTGAATTGGCTTCCCCACGCAAGGTGATTGGGTGACTCATCGCCCACCGTAAACATCGGCTGTTGTCTTCTTTCTCCCACGCAAACGATGGATTCGTCCTTGTCAAAGTCAAACATTCCAGCTTGAAACTTGAAGAACACAGTGCTACAACTTGTTGAACTAGTTATGGGTGTACTATTCTCTGCCCTCCTCGCTTTTCTCCACCCACCATCAAGACGACTGTCAGAAACAGATTAACATCTCCCTTTTGGCTTTCGCCCTCTCCTACGCGGTGCAAGTACAAGCGCGGGAACCTCCACCTGCGTTCCAGAAGCGCCGGGCATCGAGATGTTTCGAGGAAGTGGCTTGGATTTCCTGTTGACCACACGACTAAATCTGAACGCGGTCCTAAATTGGCAAGTAAAAATCTGGACAAATAGGCAGTGAGGAATTTAAACCTACTGTTTAAGTCTTTCAGAAAATGTCAGGTCGGCTGGTGGCTGAATGTTGAGGCTTTTTTGCTCGTAGTCGTCAAGGCCATCCAGCCAAACTGGATCATAGAAGTTCCGCGGTAAGCCAGGAACATATCGACAACGGTCCTCTTCCCGTTCTGAAATCAGGCGCGTCCGAGGGAAAGCACCGGGCAGGGGGCGATCGTCAGTACCAAACCGAGTCGAAAGGTGTAAACGATCAAGGGTAAGAAACCACTCTTTGACTTCTTTTGAAGAACTCCTCCAAGGTAACTTAGTAATCGCGTAGGTTGGTCCCACGGAATTTGAGGTCTCATCACCGCTCATAGCTTCGTAAGGCATGTCGTCCAGGATTCGTTTAAACGCAGGCATACAAGGGTCATTTGAATAGCTGATGCACGCCGCTTTGCGTCGATGACGGAGCTAGTGGAAGTCGAGTGTTAAGGATGCGATGAGCGACGTTTCAGTCACTCACGTTGCGACGTCGGTTTTCTCGCGTCTTCTGTTTTTTTCGGTCCTTGATAATTTGAGTTTGTTTGTTCACCTCGTCGTCGTCTGATCCTTCAGCTCTGGTAGAGGCCAGAAAGCGCTTCCGGAGGGTGATGAGGTGTCGCAAGAACGCTGCCTTGATAGCTTTTGGGTCCTCTGATTGTGTTCGTGATTCATTTATCATCCTCTCTGCAAACAACAGCGCTGCTCGTTTGTTCCAGGCAGAAGCCAGGCCCTCCCCAGCTAGGTCCAACTGAAGATCTGAGATGGATCGTCTGAACAAAATGCCCAAGCCAACCAACATTTTGACGCACCGTCAAGGTTTGGTCCATCTTGCACTTTACCGGTTCGTGAGAAGCGATCGATTGCCCCTTGGGAAGGAACTGAGAGTATGCTCTCTGGGACATCAAGGTCGAGAAGCTCAACTACAAACGCTCGAACGTCACGCTATTGTCGAGTAAGAAAAGAGATCTTTGATTTTGATAGACTTATACCTTCAGCTGTAGATGCTCTGGGTCATCTGACTTGATGTCGTAGTTTTTACTATGTTCCAAGGGGGGTGCAGCTGCGGTTGGTACAGCGTTAGCGGGGCCGGTACGCTCATTGATCAATTGAACAACGACGGCAAGATCACCGCGCTTCAGTGGTGCTTCCTGCATAAACATTTAAAGCGGGATCGTGCAAAACGGACGAGGGACTAACTGGGTTCTCGATAAAATCGTTGAAAGCCGCCCTCTATACAAAATATTTGAACGCTCGAATCGTTTGAAGAACAAATAACATACGAAAAAATGATCATCGAGTTTTGGATCCTCGAGTTGCCGTGTTCGAAGCGCAGCCCTGGCGGACCCAGAAAAAGAATCTTCAAGTGGTTGAGAGACGTCCATCGGTTCATCGAAGTTAGCGGAAAAGTCCCAACCAGAAGAAGCGACCTTCCTGCCGGGCAGAGCACTGTTAGACGCAAACGGGGGAGGGGATCGAAGAGTCATGGTGGACCCAGTATGAAAACTGCCGAGCGGTCGAGAGACGTCCATTGGTTCATC
>CEMH01200936.1:308-16346 GCA_001179725.1 Macrocystidia cucumis | reverse complement strand
CGGTAACATCAGTTCGTATGATCGATCCTATGTGTCGAGTTCAACCGCGGAAAGGATTCAGTCTAACACCGACAAATAATCTTATGTCATCCTATCAGAAGTAGGAGAGAAACGTTCGCGCAATCGATAATCTTACATAATCCTAAGAATGGGCAAGTGGGGCGAAAAACTGAACAATCTTATTGATATCCTACCACATGTAGTAGTTTAGCAGAGAAGGAGGGAGTATAGGGTATATGTAATAGGATTGAAATGTGGGCCACTAGGATAAAAAAAGGGATAGGATCAACAAAGGCAAACATATCATTGGGATTGGACAACGAAACAAAAGAGGGAGATAGGATTGAGTAATGAGACACTAGGCTTGAAGAGCAAATAGATGAAAGGAAGTTGGCTAGGATTAGACAAGGAGAGGCAATGTTATGAAAAGCCGAATAGGATAGAGCCACGAGGAACAACTTCTGCTGTGAAGAGTGGTCTAAGCGATTATAAGCGAGGTGTGGCGAGGAAGATGTGGGTGGGATTGACGGTCAGCGAATGGTTGGCACGTGGTGGTTGTAGTAGGATGGGTGGTGGAGCCTAGAGTGATGAATGAGACGATGCCGACGAAACCAGAGAGAAACGGCGAGGACATACCTTGTGCTTTTTCGTATGTTGCTTCCCTCGTCCACAGGCTTGCTTGTCGAGGCCTCCTTCTCAATTCGGGGCACTTTTTTGGGACGACCGGAGGCTGAAGTCGCAGGCGCTTTCCGCTTTCTGCCTTTCGGTCCTTTGGGCAACTGGGTGGTAACAGCCTTTGCTCGAACTCGTGAAGAAGCTTTCTTGACCTGCTTCTTCGACGGCGCCACAGAGGGCGCTGCGCGACCAACGTCTGGAGTTATCATGGGGCCGTTGCCAACGTTGGTTGTGGGGCCTTTCAACCTGTCCGAAGCGGTTGACTCGTCGTCGGACCCCTCGTCATCGGATCCCTCATCCTCCGAGGTTCCCTGCACATCATTGGCCGCCTCCGTTGCTTCCTGCACGTCGTTAGCTGCTTCTGCTGCTTCCACTGCTGCTTGTGCAACAGCGGTCACGTAGGCGTAAAGGTTGGCGGAGGGGCTTTGGACACGTTGTTGGGGAGGAGTAAGGGGTGGGGAAGAATTGGGAGCCCCTCCGTCTCTGGGGGTTGGAGTGCACTGCTGGGGGTCTGACTCCATGGGCGTTACGTTTGCAACTGCGGTCCGAACTTGGTTCTCCCAACTTGCTGGCCGAAGAGCCAAGGAAGCGAGGTTCCCTCGACTCTCTGAATCGCCCAACGCAGCAGGCCAAGTGGTCGTCGATTGGCTCGCGAGACTTGGCGTCGTTGGGCTTGTGGGCACACCTGCAACGCCTGGGGAAGGAGTCGGGAGGCTAAAGCTGGGGGAGGTTGGGGAGCGTTGAACTGGCGATCCTCTCCGAGAAGGAGGGGGAGTCCTCGGCTGTTGGTTCGCCGACAGAGGGGGAGGAGTTGGGGTCGGCGTTCGACTTCCCACTGTGTAGGCTTCAGACGATGAGGCGCTCATCAACGTCGACGACTTGTCTACGGCAGTGGTGTCTGTTGTTTCAGATGCTGATAAAAAGGGGTCGATGAACAGCGACAGCAGATGAGAACTGGTTACGAGGAAGCAGCGGGGAGTACTCACCATGGAGGACACTCGCTGCCCATCTTCTAAATTGGGGTCGCCAATGAGCCTGTAGGCCAGCATTAGCAGCCTCGAACGTGATTCTGTTATCCTTTGCATAGGAGACGCTGAAGAGATCGAGTCAGCTCTTGACACTTCGAAGACGAGTAGGCTACCTGAAAGTCTTGAGGGTTCCATGTTCATCAAGATAACCACCTTGCGTGAAGAACGCGACGTCGCCACACTTTCCCCAGTCCCACCCTCCGATCTTTTCTAGCGCAGCATAAGTGGTAGGAAGGATCGTTTTTTGATTCCTGAACACTGACGTCAAACCAATGCGTTGGGGGTAAGTTTTGTGCTTACTTGAATATTTCTTTGGGACGTGGAGCCGTTCTGAGTTTGACCTTTTCCTCAAGAGCGGCGTCTTCGTATTTCGCCTTGACCTCGTCGTCTGCAGCGTCGAACAGCGCTTTGGTGACTTCGCGATGCAGGACCAAGTTGTCCTTTGTACTTCTGCCCTCTTCCTCACGACGGTTTTTCACATTGGTGCGGATTTCCTCCCCGTGGTCACTCGCAAAGATGGTCAGGACGTCACGCGCTCGTTGCTTCTTGACGAACGATAGCTTTGGAATAGATTCGGTTTGCGTTGTAGTAGAGATTCGCGGGGTGCGGTTCGTGAACCAGCGCACCATAGCCTGAAATACGCGTAAGACGTCTCGTTCATTAGCAAAAGTAAAAAGTGAAACATGCCTTCTTGAGGGATGCCAGGTTGGGTCCGTCAGGTCCACTGGAGTTGAACTCCTTGTCGTAAGCAGGAAACACATTGGCAAGAATCCAGACGCGTTTCTCGCCCTTGACACCCTTGATGTTGATACCTCGTTGACCGCCTGGTAAAGCGCGTGCGGCGAGAGACGCGCAAAACGCGTGATACTTCCCGACGTGGGTTTCGAGAAAGTCGCGTTGAACACCTTTGAATGCTCCTTGAAACGGTCTCGGAGTAGAAGGGGGGGGTGTTTCCATGTTGAGAGAAGGGGATTTCGAAGGGCGACGAGGGCAGGAAAGGAGAGCTTGAGAGGTAAACGGGGGAGTGAGGTGACCTTGGTGTCGGAAGTGATATTGGGCCAGGAAAAAAATATGATTTCAAGACCCAAAGGAGCAATAGCAAAAAGGGGTAATATTCAGGTTGATTTCCAGGCGAGGCGGGGAACTGGGAGAATATTGAGGGGCTGCCCAGTGTAAAGAGTGTTGCAACGATGGCGTCAACCCGACCAGGGGGGGGGGCTCAAGATGGAAGGGAACATACCAGATCTACAGATTCGGAAGAACACAAAGTCCTGCCAAACCACCAGAAGGAACGCAAAGTCCCCTCCCCTGAAGAACGCAAAGTCCTCTGTGCAGAATCTGGTTGAGATCGGTGGGGTGGCCGTTGCTGACCAATGACCTTGATTGGGTGACGAGCACATCTTCCCACGATCCATGTGCAACCAACGGACAAACAACACCGCTCATCCTCCCGTTCCGCTCCCTCTCCCTCAATTTCTTCTCCTTTTGTCTTCATTCGTCGTTATTGCGCCTTCAAACCAGGAACCACCCATTGTCCCTTAGTGTCCCTGGAGTGACTTTGAGTTGCTCCGGTTCGGCTTGACTCTGAGTTGAGCTGAAAGAATTGACTTTGTGTTGATTCTCGGGCACTTCGACCTTTCGATATCGCATTCGTCACTTCCCTGGTACACCAAATCCCCCTCTTCTTTACCCCTCAGCTCTCCACGCAACGCCTTAGCCTCAGAGCTCGACCGCAAAAGCAACCCCCTCACCTCTTTTCCGCTGACGAATACGTTCACCATGAGCTCTGACACTCCGTTGGTTCTCCCTGTCAATTCGGCTCACAGTGAGTAACTGAACCTTCCAACTGATTTCAGCATTTTAATTGGTTTGACAGTCTGTTCCACACCATTTGACGGCCTCTCTGCCGCTGTCCTTCGTGATGGCCATCATTTCATTACATGCCCGAACTCATTCGAGCTGTACGAGCCATTCAGCAACGGACGAAGGGAACTTTTCCTCGCAGAGGACGGACGATTTGGCTACGACGACCCAATCCAATGGCCACAGCATTATATCCGCGAGCTACCTCACCTCGGCGCTATTCCAACGCGTCTCCATCACGTCTGCAAGGTCCTTCCTCTTTCAGTCCTTTTTTGGACACCCACCTCGGCCGACCACTTCATTCCCTCATCATCACTTTCAACGACAACGACAATATCTGGGCTTGGCAAGCTCGATGGCGTCCACCTACAACAGCTTCGCGACGCATTGGAGTATATTGACGGCCTTCTGAATGGCTATAGGGTGTCTCATCCCAAGGAGTACCCAAGTCATGCCACACAACCCTTCATGGTCTCTCTCCATCACACAATCTCTCTACTCGAAAACATATCAATGAGCTTTCGACAAGTGTTTATGGCGGTTCGGAACTTTCAACGCTACGGACTCGAGCTTTTGGGCATCTACAACTACGTTTCGAAGTACAAGCCAAGGATGGATGGGTTGCAGAAGACGAGCAAGGCAGTAGGTGACGGTGCGAATCACTTGGGTGTCTTTACGGTAGATCTTCGTGTAGCTCAGGATTTCTATCACGCTGGCTTGCCAGTGTATCTTATCCGACCCAAAGAAGCACTGGTGGGTCAAAAAATATGTAGACTTGTGAAACCAACCGTCCTGCCACTTCAGTCTCTAGAACCCATGGGTGGTGTTGCAATCTATCATGGACCTAATAACGTTGAAAAATTCCGAGCAATCCTTCAACATGCACGCCGTTACTTCAGCTACCCGGACGCCCTGAACATCAGCACTATCGTCCCCCCCCTCTCCGCCCCCCCAATCGANCGAAACACCTCGCCACGATAGCTCGGCTTCCGCGAAGCCAAAACCTCTTGCTAAAAACCGGCCAGGGAAGAAGAAAAACGTGACCGGTCCGGCAAAAGGTTAGCTTCTCTCTACCCTAAATTTTTTGCATATTGCTGATATATTGCAGTCGAACGCAACAAATTTGCTCCCATAGATTCGCCAATGATGCCAGACCCAATTCCCTCATGGAGCGCAGCCCTTCTCGCGGTAGATACCAGCCAGCCACCGATCTCTCCTCAGCATCCGGATGATGGCAAATACCTTTTTCCTGAGCCTGGAATATTCTGTTCGATCCAAAACGAGGCCCGCCAACAAACTTTTTTTGCGAATTGGAAGAGGTGGCGCGAGGCTTGCCTTCATCGGGTCTCCTTGCCAGGAGAGCAGGCTCGAAGACTCTCTAACCAAGAATGGCGAGATTTTTTGTTGGGAGATCTGCTTGGAGGTCGTGACGGATCAAGGGCAACGGAGTCGCGCGAGAAGTTGAAAAATATATTTTCCACTTCTCTTCATGAGACAGGTGTCGAGCTGCATGTTGGAACGCCATCGTCTTTACCCCCTCCTCACACTGCGGTCGAGGAGGCTCGTCATCTTCTTTGGGAGCTCGCTGAGCTCAATTTTCGATTCGACCTCGTTTCACTCCATCGACGGATGTCGCAATCTGACGACAGGGATGGGCTGGACCAAATCGCGGTTGAGAAGGTTTTTGGATCTTCTGATTTGCCATCTGACGGCGTTCATTTACTCCACGCCGAACCTGGAGACCGAGCACTCGCGGCGACACACTGGTCGAAACGTGCACCGTCCGTGGTGGCTCTGAAGGAGTTGATGAAGTCATGGGCAGGGCTCAAACCCGTAGAACTACAAAGTAACTCTCTGGAGTATGGGACGGAGGGCGAGTTGGATGCGTTGGAGCAGGCCGTAGCGAAGTACTATACACAATCTTTTTTTTCTTGTTTTGGCAGGGCTGCTGTTGTTCCTCACCGCTTCGTTGTATCGTAGATCGGAAAAGTACGACCTGAATATGAACGTTTAAGCTCATGAAAGTTCTTTGCTGAGCACAAACCGGCTCGTGCCTGTAGGTTCCAACTTTCCGTGGTTCCAACAGCTCCAGGTTATTTTTTTCCAGAGAACGTTGAAGTTGACTTAAGATGCACGGCTTTCCAATCCTAAATCCCCATCCCTAATTCTTTTTTCCAGCCTCTGTTCATATAGACGCCTTTTCGCGCTCTTAGCACACTCAGTATGTGCCGTTGCTCTTTCTTGGAACCTTTATTGACGTTTTTCTCCCAGTTACCCTACTCCTTTTATAGAAAAGAAACCTTTCAGCCCCGTGTATGTTCACCCCCCATTTGCATACGGTTGTAACCTGACCCGATCCGACCACAGCCACAAAATGCCGGTATATCGCAACCTCAAGACGACGGCCAACCACCGACGACTTGTTCTGGGACGAAGGTCCCCCACACCTCCGGCTGTACCCTCGTCCTCTTCGTCTTCTACGCCGCTCCCTTCCGCGCAGGAGATGAGCTTGGAAGGCGCGTGCCGCATCGAGTCGAGCCTCCGTGGCAAATCCTTCGCGGAAGCCCTTCGTCACTGCAACTCTGTCATCCGCGAGCAGCTTACGAACGCGGTGCCCCTCGACGTTCCAGTCCCATCCTCTCCCCACCAGGGCCATCGTTACACCCGCCCTCGACTATGCATTGATGGGAAAGACGCGAACATTGGGAGGGTGTTTGTCTTGGTACGTGCAGTCCTCAGTTCACCTTTTCAAACATGCACCTAACTTCAGCCACAGTGTATAACTGACACCTCTCGTTGCGATCGCAGGCTTTTCACCTTCCTTACTCCACAACCAACCGACACCATCCTCTCGGAGCCCCTCCTGAGCTTCCTCATGGCCCGTTCCCGTCTCATGGGACGCCCGTTCATCCCCAGGGATTTTGGCCGTCCCATCGCCGCCCTCCCACCCACTCCTACCCACCCGTCCTTGGTTGATCCTACCAGGTTAACCCTTAGCCCATCTCCAACACCCAGTCGCCGGGGGTTGCTTTTGCCACTCACTCCTGTGATGAACATGCCTGCTTTCGAGAACGACAACCCTCCTGTCGAAAACGACGCACCTCGTGTCCCCAATAACACACCCACCCGTGCCGAGTCCGTTATTTCTCTCACAGACGACGACGAACCCCCCATGCAACCTCCTCGGGCCCACTCAGTAATTTCAATCTCTTCAGATTCTGACTCAGATAGCGAATCGGAATTCGAAGACGCTCGCTCACTGACTGGCTCTGAAAGGGGCATCGAGCCACTTGGGCTCGACTACGAGGTACCCACGCTACTCCTGGCGTGGTTGAAGGTTAGTGTTCCACCGTCAGTTTCTGTCTTGGACTCAACGTTCTGACCCCATCCCTGTAGGAGGATGAGTCGTGGATGGAATTCAACGTTTTCCGCCGCCTTGATGGCTTCGTCCGCCTTTCTGACTACACCGACCAGTTCGAAGCAATGGGTTTCGACATGGATCGGCCAGTTGCGATCTTTCAACCAAGGTGCAGTGCCTGGGCCGTGGTTCCAATCCAAACACCGGTTCCAACGGAACCAGGACAACCGATAATGCTCCGTTGGGCAACCCTCACGCGACCGCACATGTTTCGAGAAATCCTGCCTTTCTACAGCAGGGCGGTTTGAAACCAGTGAGTCCCAAATTTCTCGTATTCACACAAATGCCTTACTCTTTATCTTGCTTCCTTCGCCAGCCTCTCTTCCCCACTCCGTTCTGTGATACCCACAACCTGGCTTCAACAGCGAGGTTCTCCTTCACCCACTGCGATACCCCTGCCTTTTCCAACAAAAGGTTTTTCCACCTTCTCAACACAGTTAGTACTGCCGTCCTTGGCTTGAAACCCCCACTAACATGAGTCGTTCAGCGTTTTCTTGGCGACCAACTCTCGACACTCCTTCTTTTCAGAAAAAATCCCTCTCAGAACAAAAAAGTAAGTTGTACTTGCTTCGCAGTGGTTGATTGCTGACGTGTCTTAAATTTCCAGAAAAACCTACCCTGGCCTTGAACCGGTTCGTATACCCAAAGTTAGCTACCCCGTAGTTTTTCCCTTCGTACACATGTACCTTTCATCTCGGTCGTGATATATTAGTTCCGCATTTGGTGATATTCGTTTTTTTCCCGAGACTGGCCCTTTATCTACTTGATCATGTGTTAAATACCATTTCTACTTGTGGTCTGGCAACCAGTTCGTTTTCTACCTCATGGAGCGATCAAGGAAACGGAAGGTCGTGGGCGTTGTGGACGACAACGAGGACGACAACGAGAAGACCTACAGCTTTGATCAAACGGGGGTTTATGACCCCCAAACTCGCAAGTTTTTCGTACAGCATACGATCTTCTCGGAAACCGTGAAGCGGCCCAGAAATGAACCAGGCCCCTGTACAACCCAGGCGGACCAGAGCCACGCAACCAACGTTGACAGAGCTGGAGAGGGAGTCGGCGAGGAAGGAGGCGACGTTGAAGCGAGTGGGCCTACACGGTACCAGGTGCGTTGCACTGTTTTCTGCCAACACCTACTTTTCGCTGACTATACACAACCCAAGGGAGCCTCCACGTTTATGCAGGAGTTCATTGACTCCATGCCAGAACTCCAGTCGGAAATTTTGGGTCTTGAGTGGGATGAGGCCGCGGAGACACCATGCCGTTGTGGAGGGACACGGCTTTACCGCTGTGTAGAATGCTTTGGGTCACCAGTTCTTTGCAACCGCTGTATCGTAACAGCTCATTCCCACCAACCGTTCCATCACATCCACTCATGGACTGGAACTCATTTCTCCCGGTCGTCTCTTGCATCGCTCGGCTTCAGTCTCCCACTGGGTCATCACGGAAAACCATGTCCCAATCGCCTACCTGATCAGGAAGGTCGACCGAGTGTGGTTGTCCATACGAACGGTGTTCACACCCTCCCAATTCAATACTGCGAATGCAGCCAAGCACCCTCGGAAATGGTTCAACTTTTGCGTGCACGTTTGTTTCCGTCCTCTCTCAAACAACCAGGGACGGCGTTTACCTTCGGAGTGATGAGAGAGTTTCACAAGCACACGCTCGCCTCAAAGAAGTCCGCGTACGACTACGTCAAAGCACTTCGAGAACTCACAAATAGCGTCTTTCCTGAGAGTGTTCCTGTGCGTACTTGTTGCTCTGACCCCAGTCCACCGACCTAATACTACTTCTACCTGTAGAACCGTTACAGGGAGTTCATGCGTGCTGCCCGAGTCTGGCGTCATCTCTCCGCCGAAAGACGCTCTGGACAATCCCACCACATCGACGCCGTCCTCACCCGAAGGAGGCCAGGCTGTCTTGCAATCAGGTGCCCAGCCTGTCCCGAAGTGGGTTTCAACATTGAGAGGGAGGCTGTTCAAAAGGCTTTTGACCTAGGGAAGCTGTGAGTTTGTTGGCAACCCCTTCGTTATCCTTCTAAATCCCTCCCAGACACCTCGTCACAGCCTTCAAATCTATGGACGGGAACATGAAGATGGAGCAGAAGGCTAAGAAAAGCGACAACGATGACGTGGCTTTGAATGCTGGAAGGGCATACTTTCCCGAGCAAACTCCCTTCCATGACTACATCAAAGTCGCCGAGTCACGAACGGGGGAGGTAAGTGACGCCTTTGCCACGGCGTTTGAAGGGACTTAAATACCCAACAGAACACCGTCTGCAACAAGCTACGAGCAGTTAGCCTTCGGAACACCAAGTTCAAAAACTGCGTGATTAGCGGGGTGGTCGCGGTCCAGTGCGCACGGCATGGCTTTTACTCCCCTCAGGGAGTGGTTGATTTGACTCAGGGAGAAACGTGCGTGAACTTCTTTGCATGACTATGGAAAACCTGCTAACTGGGGAGACGTAGCTATGCTAGAGCTGACTACGCGTTGGCTATGGCCTTCCTTGACATGGATCCCGAACTTCTCTTCTGCGTCAGCTACGACATCTGGTGTAACTACTGGATAAACCTTTGGAAACGCTTTCAGAGCTTCTTCCCCGAGCTAGCTACAACTCATCTGCCACGCGTGCGAGGGGCCATTCCCAAGCTTCATATCCAAAACCACGAACAGAGCTGCCAAAATCGGTGGGCCTTCAACTACATGCAACATTCTGGGGAAACTTGTGGCGAGAATATCGAAGGAGGATGGGCGGAGCAAAACCAGACAGCTGGAAGCACGAAGGAGCAGAATCCCGGACACAGGCACGACAGCCTGGACGATTTCTTCGGGTATTGGAACTGGATGAAGTACATCGGGCTTGGTGAGTCAGGGACCCCTACCAGCCTCGCAGTATCTCACTTTGTCTGCACAGTTTCAACCCTCATCCGTATGCAAAAAACTTGCCTGAGGACTCTGTCCCAGTGTACCACAAGCTTCGAGAAACTCTCCGAGCTTCAGCCACCAGAGCGTTTGGCCAATTGGAAAGCGATGGACACCAAGCCATGGAAAGTGGGCAACGAGTGGAAGAGCGTGTACGAGAACCGGTTTCAAAGTAGTGAGTGGCAGATAGCTAACGCCTTCGTTCGCAACAACCACTCACCTCGATGTCAGGTACCCCAACTTTAAACAAAGCTTACCAGAAGTTGATTGAACAGCAAGGAGTGGCCGAGCTCGCAGGGGCAAACTCGAGCCGAGAAGCACAAATCATTCGTGACGGTTTACGTCTCGAGGGGGAAATGTACGTGCCTCATTTACCCAAGGATTATTAGCTGACTCCTCTCCAGTGAGAACCTTTTGAAGACTGGTCCTTCGTCCTCACCCTCAGACCTGGTGACGGCACGTGTCAAACTACAAAGGGACCTTACTAAGTGGAGAGCGCTTCAATTCGATACGTGGCCCAACCTTCGTGATCAGATCGAGCCGGTTGACCCTATGACACCAGAGGCTACCACGTTGTTACTTCCATCCTCCTTTGACAACCCCGAAACACGGAGGACGCTGGGATTGCACTCCGCAGCACAAATTGAGTACGCTTTACGCGAGGGTCAAGCTCATGACGCGCTCGCCGCTCTCCGTCTCTCCATCAAAATCATCAACAGCTCACGAAATTTTCAAAAAAAAAACATTCACGGCCAAGCTGCCGGAACACGTGCAAGAATCCAGTTCGAAGGGATGACAAATAACATGCACAAGTCGGCCAGAGACTACCGCCGAGCTCGAGAGGCCATGATCAGGCTAGGTCTGTCACCCAAAGATTCCGTCCTCCGTCCGCTCTCAACGTCGGAGCTGCATGGAAAGAACGCATGGGAGCCAGCTAAGCTTGGGGATTCCAGACGGTTGGACCCTTGGTTTTGGACAGCGTCCCGACCTTCAGGTCTGTCTCCTGTCGAGAAAGAGGAGTGGGACGTCGAAAGTAAGCGACTTGTACTGGTGGAAAACCTCGCTGACTCCTGCACCCAGCGGACCGAGTGACGTGGTTCCGCGCACGAGCTGCAATGGAACGATCGCAGGAGGAGAAGGAGCTCCTCGACGAAGAACTACGACGCGTAGGAGCCTCCTTTGAACGCATGTACAGCACCTGGGAAACGTTGGCAAAAGGCTGCCACAACAGTGGGGGGCGGAGCTACGCCTATCGGCAATCGGCGACGTACATAGAACTCTCGTTGAACTTCTCGAAGGTTTGCCAAGAGGCCATACGTCATCATCACACTTAAATTATTTGTAATCTCGATCATCTCCATATTATTATGAAACACGATCGAACCGGTCATCACATGATCTTGTTGATTGTGGCGCCTGGGATTTTGAAGTTTTAACCTCAACACTCCGGGAGCAAGGTGAGTGCACTTTCGTGTTGTTCCCCTTACTTTGCTCCTTCTCTCCTGTCGTACGCTGCGCCTTACCCACAGGTGCTATGGCGACCTTTAGTTTCCCCACCCTTCTTCCCCCGTACGCTGCGCCTTACCCACAGGCGCTACGACGGCTCTTTTAAGCACCCCCTGACCCTCCCATTTGTCCTCTCGTTCAACTGACGCTGTGCACCTTCTACCTCAGGAACTTTGAACCCCACACCGTGAGCACCACCCACCAACTCCACCTCCAACGCTGCGTCTCACCCAAAAGGCGCTACGCTGGGGGCAAACCGTTCCTTCCCACGGGCTGACTAACCCCCCGTTTTTACAGACACCCACAGGACCACTATGCCATCAACTGCGAATACGTCGGACGTCGCCTTTCAAGACCTCCCAGGTTGGACTCCAACCTTCGTGACCTGCAGCTCGATTCGTAGCCTAATACAAGCTGCGGTGGAGAGAGAAGACGCCTCGGAGTGTGTGGAAGGCTCAGTTGCGGGCTGGGAATCCGACCTCACCGACTTGGACGACGACGACGACGCCGAAGATGTTGGAAACGAAGCTGAGGGAGGGGTTTCGAGACGCCCTGGCGCCAGGGAGGACCCAGACACCGTCGTTGACGGAGCTACGGGCTTGCGTGTGGAGAAGGTTGACAAGGAGATAGCCCGAACAGGTGGGCAAGTGGGTGTGCCCGGCGTCTCGACCCTTCCCCACCTCAAGCGACCACGTGAGGAGGCGACCACGCCCTCTGTAAAAAGGGCTCGAAAGAAAACGTACAACAAGGCGCGTCGCGCTACAAAACGACAAGCGGCTGCTCAAGCTCGGGACAACGAAGCAGGCGTCACGACCCCGCTCACCTACCGCCCAATCGCAGCAATGGAGGCAACGCACCCCCTCCCACCTCAGATTCCAGCACCCATGGATGCAAACGACCTTCCCCACACCCTGGGCGGTGGGTGGCAATGCGGGTCTACCCCTGCTCGCCGCAAGAAGCCAATGGCGCTGGAGGAGCTGGTTCAAGCTGGGTTCGAAGTGGTGGAGTGGAACGGCAAGTAAGTCTGCTAGTTTACCGGCCACTTCTCCCCCTGACGCCTTGTAGGGAACCGAAGCTCATCGTGGACAGCGAGGAGCGCATCGTCGCCATCCTGGCAGGTCAACCAAACAACCCCAACTGGGAAGACGCTATTACGGACGCCACGGGTTGCATGGAGGAGTTAGGGAAACGAGCGTGGAAGGAACTGCCGAGATCGGAATGACTTCATCTGCGAGGGTTTTTTTCCGCGTTCCCTGCCGGAATATCCTTCGGAAATGGTCAAAAGGTGAGTCAGCCCTCTGCTTTTGTACCTCAAGCCTCACGTCGGCCCCCCAGGTCCCATCCAACATGAAGATCGACGACGTGGTCAAGCCATACGTGGAGAAGCTGGCAGGGAACAGCGGGATTCGCAGGATTGCTGGATTTCAGGCCTGTACGTCCCCTGTCCATCGTTCGTTGGCTTATGCTGAGCCCTCTCTTTAGCTGCTTTTGCTTTCTTCGCCCCCAAGCTCTTCAAGTACTTCAACGACACCCTTAACGACCTCGTTGCCTACTACCCAGGGCTACGCAGGCTTTGGAGAACGAGCCCCTTCGGTGCAACCAGTTTCAACTGTGGACCTCGCACAGTTTCTTTCCCCCACAACGACGCCCACAACCTCGCATACGGCCTCTGCGCCCTTACCGCCTTGGGACGATTTGACCACACCAAAGGTGGCCACATCGTCCTGTTTCAACTCCAGAAAGCTATACAATTTCCGCCTGGGTCCTCGATCCTGATCCCCTCCAGCACCGTCACACACGGGAACGTCGACATCGCTAAAGACGAGACCCGTTACTCAATTGCCCAATACTCAGCAGCAGGGCTGTTCCGTTGGATTGCGTACCAATACCGGGCTGCGAACACCATCGACGACAAGCAGAGGGTATCGTATGACGGCCCAGGTGAAGAACGCTGGCTGCGAGGCTTGGCGCTGTTCTCGACTCGCGCCTCTCTTGCTAAAGATCGCGAACTTACATTCCCACGTAGAAGCACGAACCCAGATCCTCAGTAAAACATGTTTATGTAGTTGTTAACCAATAAACGCAGCAGGGAGTTGATGTTTTGTTCTGCGACGGCCGTTGTTGCTTTATAAACAACCTGCAAACGTCCTCCAACTGGGTCGTAACCCTTGCCAAGTTTATCCCCACAAAAGAGCCCTTTTTTTGAAGGGAGGGAGCCCTAACCCTAACCACATCCTCTTGGTGAACCGTGTAGGCCCAGCGTCGTCAGTCTTCGTGGAACTACAGCAAGCCAAGAGGTATAATACAGGTAAGAACTCGTCTATGCTACACATCGAGACTCTAACACTACATCGCTGTACTTTCACAGATGTTCAAAAACGAGCTAGTCCACCAGTAAAAACCCGACTTCAAGAACAACACAAGCTCCATCGCTCACAAGGGTTCACGAACAACCCGTCCAAAAAACCGACAACGTTGCCAAAAGCGCCGCAGTCAGAAGATCAACCCACCAACCCCACGACGCAAGTTGTTGTCATATCGTACGGCTTCTTTCTTCCAGTAAAAAAGAGTTGCGCTTGGTGACCGCTTGGGTACACGTGTAGCGTAGTCCTCCCTCGGCCGTCGAGACCAACTAATCGAACAGTCCAGTGATCCTGTGCTTCAGAGGTGCTGGAATGCCTGGGTCCACTTCATAACCGATGAGCACCATGGCCCAGAACTGAAGTGCAACCTACGTGATCAACAAGGAACGGCCGTCTCCTGGATAAAATGAGCCCTCCGCATCAACAATCGCCTGGAAATGGGTCCGAAAAGCGACCACAGCAGCCAGGAACGCGGACACGATGTCTTCGCCTGATCTTCCGTACCAGTCATGGGAAAACGCGTGAACAGATACTTGAGGGCTAGCTGCTACGGGTGGAATGAGCGTAGGCCGTCCCCAGAGTCCGTTACACCTACTGGATTGCCAGGTCCGAGGGACGGCTAGTACGCCAAGTGAGTGAGAGTCAGACAAGGACTTCGGTTGCTTACGAGCTGTGTTGTAGCTGTTTCGAGACCAGACGGTGGGCGGAATGCAATGACGCTGGGCCGTTCTTGTGGTAAGACAGCGTCTGCCAGCTGATGAGACAACTTACGACCATTCTCTGGACGGTTTGAGGGTTGGCGGAGACGGTGGGTTTTGAACGTAAGGGAGAACTCAAAGGAGGCGCCAGTTACGAGGGAAGGAAGGGACAGGACGGATGTCAATGCCGTGGGCAGCTGCGGAATTGACCCGAGGATAGGACTGCCGCTGACGAGGGAGGTGAGCGACAAGAATAATGCCCAAGAAAACGACGAGAATCACAACGGAGAGGAGCAAAAAAGCCTTGAACGAGCGGAGCCCCAACGAGGTGAACGACAAGACTCACAACGAGGTGAAAAACAGGACTTACAAAGAGTAGAGCAACGACAACGACGGTATACGAGTCACACAGCAAGCCGAAACTGGGATTGCAAAGCGGTCGCCAACGGAGGACGGCAGTCGACTTGGGCGGAAAGGATCTGCAGGGTGGAGGACGAACCTGGGGAGTCAAACGAGTCAACGGAAGTAGAGGGTTTGAAGCAACAGTAACGGTCGACTGGGGTGGAAGCACGGTGGCGCGGTGGTGGAGGATTTCGTGACCAACGCGAACAGAGGGCGGAGAGCTGTCGTCAGCAAGAAATGAGGAAGGCAGAAACAAACCACAAAAGACCCTCGTCAGCGGAGTAGAAAAAATGCGAAATGAGCGACGTACGAAGAGGAACAGGTGTTGGCCGTGAACGTGAGGTATTAAGGACACCCACGAAGCCAACAAACCTAGCTAGAGAACGACGAGAACCGGGTAGGGGTGGTGGAAGTGAAGGCGACAGTCTCAAGTCACGCGCGGAAAAGCTTATTGACTTGGTGCCTTCGTGAGCACACACTCCAACAGTGGACCACTAAACCCGCATATGGCAAGAACAACCCTAAACAACTGAGACGAACCGCTGGGCGTCCGACACCAATGGACTACCCACACGCCCCTGCCATGGATCCCGGTCGTTGTGAGTGCAATACCTCCCGACCTACTCCCTGGCCACTGCCTAGTACGCCGTCTTCGCCTCTGTTTCACTCGCTCTACGCCGCGACCGTTATTCGCTCTCTGAAGATGGAGCTGGGGGTTGAGCCCATGGTAGGACGTATTGATACGGTCAGTTGCTTCAACAAGCTTCCATCCTGTCGTCCTCTTATAGCACTCCTTGCCGTCACAGCTTTAATGAATCCCATTCCCTCCCACACCCTACACGACAACATTGTAACATACACTACATCCTACATGACGAGGGACGACGAAATGCAACTCTACCACGTAAAAACACATACGCCCAGACCTCCGCCCTACAAAATCGGTGATCACATCACCAGTGTTGAAATTAGGACCACCGACGTAGAGATTAGGACCACCGAAACCTAACAAAAACGGAGCGCACGTACCCACCGACGTTCTAACCCTCCAAACCTAACAAAAACGGACCGCACTAGCAACCCACCGACGATTAGATTGAGATGATCCATGCGTACGCACGTACCCACCGACGATTAGATTAGGATGATCCAAACGTATG
>CEMH01200931.1:0-11291 GCA_001179725.1 Macrocystidia cucumis | reverse complement strand
CTACAATTTGGTACTCTGAGTAAGTGCCCTTCGTTGAGGTCTTGGGTGCTTATCTGAGATCACATTGGCTAGTCTCAACGATTGGTATCATGGTTCCTCAGGCCCAGCGCCAGTGTTGAGTAGCGTGAGTTACATTGCTCGGTTAAATAACACCCTTTTTATGACAAAAACAACGCAGCCCCCTGCCTTGCCGGCGTCCACTAGTGTTGTTTGGAGTACGCGATATGTTTATGAGCCTGTACCAATCTTAACCTTCCCCTTTTCACAGATCCCAATGCAGTACCACCTGCTGGCGCGGTATCCCAGACATTCGTGAAAGCTGGAACAACAACCATTATTCCGATTCCTACGATGACGACGACAGTTGTTGTTGTTGGAGTAACGATCACTCTCGCCCCAGGTGGTACCCCCATCTCCGGGATCGTCCCAACGGATGTTACTCAACCAGATGCTGTCACACCCACATTTGGTCCGCATCCCACCTATATCACCTATGTGAATGTCGATTAACAAACGGAAACTTACAGACTACAATCCAGTTATCCCTACAACGGCATCCACCGTTACATTTGTATCGGGCACCTGGACGAGTACTGTTCCCGTCCCAACATCAACGAACAGCCCAGTCACTATTCATGGTCCACCAGACGACGGAGATGATGACGACGATGACGATTGGTGGCTGCTTGTTCTAGGGTTATTTGGGCCACTCCTGATCGGAACTCTTCCTGCCTCAGTTGGGGTTGTTGGCGCGTTGACCCCTGTGCCAATTCCACCACCATCGTGGCCAGATACTGCTTCTTGGTCCCCTCCTCCACCCCAGCCAGGTAAAAATAGTAACGAGAGTGGAAGTCCGGAGGCATGCTCCCTGGAGCTCCCTCCGTATTTTCCGCCCTATGATCCAGATGGGGAAGAACCAGACGACGACGCAGGCCCATTAAGACGCCGAGGACCTCTGGATCAGGGAGAAACGAACCATACGGCAAATGCAACGTCCTGGCATCTTTTCAAACGAAGTAATCGCAGTAAGACAAGGTCTACTCATTGGAATGTGCCCTCAGTTAAATGTTGGCGAACCTCAGGCATCCGGCTCGGTGGCTGCAATGATGTGTTTTCAGCCAATAGCCCAGCTTATATCCGAGGTTTGTTCTATGGCTATAAGAATCCAGATGTAACACCTGCTATCCACTCCGACGAGACGATATTTTATTCTGTGCCCAACGCCAAAAAGGTCTCCAAAGATGGCCGAGTTAGTAAGTTTTTTTATTATCGCTCATGAAATTTCACCTTGACCGTCTTGTGAGCACAGAGGAACACGTTTTTGAGTACTGCCTTTTTGAATCATCTGCATGGTGGACAAACACTGACCAAAGATAGATTACGTTATATCTCGGACTTTGTGAAGGCCAAGTTCCCCGATGTGGACTGTGATTGGATGCGGACGAATATGTGGGCCGCGGTGGACGCAGCACTGTACCGCGCGATCGACCAGGTCAGTGTTCCGCTTCATTGCATGCAATCACGCTTAGCTCTTTTAGCGCGATAACTTCGTGCTGACTGACGAACGTTTGTCTTTCTTTTTTCGTGCACGCCAACGTTAATTTGATTTGGAGTTCCGACATGCAGAAATCAATAAAGGTGCTCCAGGATTGATCTCGTGGTGTTGATTTTGTCTTCTGACTCATCGACAGCAAAGTCGAATGTTGTCAACAACAACGCTGGCGAAGACAACAATACACCCTGCAGCAAAGATATCAAAGCACTCAAATCTCTCAACATCGCAAACTCGCGCAAGTCTCTGTTGAAGATTGAGAGCCGAATCCGAGCGTTTGGTGTCCTGGGCGATTGTAAGTCTGGTCGCAACTGTCCGAGCCCAGGTTTTTGCCGGTTCTAATCCATTCCAGATTTCACGGCAAACGCAGGACGTTACCGCCGTGGTGCCCAGCGTGTTCAAGATATCCTGGCTCGGATTACTCCTTTAACCCCCATATATCCGCCATTGGACGCTCGATGGAACGAATTTGTACGAGACAATGTGCGAACGTATTCGGACGGTATAACGTGGGTCTTTTACATCTGCTGTTCATTTGAAACAAGTCTCTCACAACCCGTAATGGTCCCAGATCGCGGGGGGCCAATTTGCTGAATGCATACCGCGCAAAAATCGACAGCTTATTGGCGATCGCGTTGGCTCAGGTACCCCCCCGTCAACCTCCACCTAGGGTCCCAGCGTGTTTGAAAGTGTATCACAGTGACACGGTAAGGGCTCTCCGTCGATGATTATTCCCGCATGCTGAATGGATTCAAGATTGCTGGTGAACTTGCTACTCAAGGGATCAATTGGGAGGTGCGTGTTTTACATGATGGCTATGTACCTAACTCGTGGCTTTAACACTTCGGCTTTAGATGTTTGTTGTGCCTGCTATCCAGCATCCACCCTGTAACCCAGCTGGCACCATTGGATCTTTCATTCTCCGGCTCGACCCCGTGACCCAGAATCCAATCACCTACGACGGTAACCCCATGGCTCAGATCTACGCCGTTGGTAATGTGAGTAGGGTGCCCTTTCTGGCATATCATATGGGCTTGATTTCAACTGTTCACAGGAATTCTATGGGATGAGTTTCGTTGATCCGTTCCTAATAATTGTCGACATGGACATGGGTGTGGCCTTCTACCCGGATGCCTGCGCTGGCGTACACAAGCTATTTCGGCAGGCTCCAGGACGAGGCTTGCCCGTCGCCCAATTCCGGCTAGATTGCCACGGCCGAAGCGGCGCAGCATATTCGGACGCCGTCTTCATGTTCAACGGACAGCCCATGGTCTGCTTTTCCAACAATGATGTCTATTGTGCGGCCAACAGGGAAATGGTGCAGACTTGTTTTGACCGTGGAACATTGATGCAAAACCACCCGGTACCCCTCACCCCATATGATTTCCACTTTGCAGGTCAACCGGTCTGAATGCGACGTCGTATACATGATTATAAACAGTTTTCTCGGGCTCTCTTCGTCGTTGACAACTCTACGTCGACCGTAGTTGGTATCAGGCTACCGCTTTTGTAAAACCGTAGCCCTAGTGTTGCCTGCTTAAGCCGAGTGTGAAACCAAACCGCTGAAGATTCCATGAACCCACGACCACAGTACCCCTTGAGGGACAAGTGTTATTCAGGATCTGACATACTGGTATGGAAGGAAAGACCACATCCCACAAAAACCGAACATGAGAAAAGAAATCGGCAACAAGGCATATATTTCTCGAAAAGGAGAGGAAAAGCACAAATTCTATTGAGCAGCGAAGCGGAATGTGGGAACATATAAGAAACCATTGGGTCGATTATCGAGTGAATTCATATGGGTGATGCAAGTCTGCACTGCGGCTTGGGTGGGCCCGCAATCGAGAGCCTCGCCATCTGATCCGTCGTTGAAGACGTTGAAGAAACACGACAAACGCTGACCGTTTGATCGAAGATAGAGGTCCGATAAGGCCTTTCCGGAACTACCACGACAGTCTTGATCGAACTGTGCCACGGGGTAGTTGACAGTTCCCTGGACCAACGGTACAGCATAATGAATCCCTGCGCAGAGGCCACCTGGGTACCAAACATTGAGGTCGATGTCGTATAATATCGCAGACAACGAAGGTAGACCTATTCCGTAATAGGACTGAACGCGTCGTCAGACTGGGCAATTGCCTTGAGTTGGATAACAGTCACTCACAGTTCCGAGCGCGTAGAGCTGTGCCACCGGGTTGCCCACAAAACCTCCTGGAGCGCCAGTGACCGGGTCATAGAAAAATATGACCATTCCACTTGTTCCAGCCGTATTACAGGGTGCGTGGGGTAGGGCAGGTACAACAAAGTTCTTTTGCGGAACGCGCGGTCAAAAAATTTGCAGCACAGTATCATGAGATGAAGTTACCTGCCAGTTGATGCCTCCTGCGGCAAGGCGTGCACCAATCTTCGACATCATCAGATGAGATAATAGTAATCGATGAAAATAGCTACCGTCGCATCATGGTACACTCTCCAACATGCCGGAACGGAAGGCGGAGGTTGCGGCAGGGGAACTTGAGCCAAAGCATTCCTCAATAGATTGTCCACTGTTTCGCGGTACCTATTTAACGCGTTTACCCCACGAGTGCTATGGGAGAAGCATTGAAAAAATGAGTAACATCAGAAGCAAAACTACTCACGTTATGCTGTTGGGGTATCCCTGAACAGTTGTGCGTACAAAGTTGTTCCATCGTGTATCCAATGGCGGGAAAATCGGCGTTGTGGGGGTGATCAGGGCGAGGATATCTTGAACGCGCTGAGCGCCACCACTGTAACGATCTGCGTTCTGAGTGAAATCTGAGAAATCATTAGCAAGAGGCGTGTCTTGTTCGTGTGGACTGAGCTTAGTTGACTGACATGCGCCGAGGACGCCGAACGCTCGGATCTGAGACTCAACCTGCCTGACCTGGGGACCGGCCACGGCATCATTTAGACTCGTTATCAAAGCAATACCGCTCGCCATGGGGGTTGGTGAGTTGTTATTGACCACAGAGGATTTCGCTAGAAAACCCCTGATTAGAAAGCGCACCAACAAATGAAGGGTGTTGAGCACCTTTATTGATGGCTGAAGATTCCAAACATTATGAGGATTTAAATTTAGCAGGTGAAAGTGCATTATGCACATGAACGAACCTTCGTCTGCCCAGACGAAATTGGAGGTCTGGGAAACAACGGTCCCGTCAGAAAAGATACGGACATCGAAAAAGCTGAAGGGTGCGTACATGGTCAATGGCGTCGTACAACAATCGGCTTACTGCAACACCATTGAGAGTGTTACTCCACATGTTCTGCGTCAGCCAGCCGCAATCGGCTGCACTGGGGAACTGGTTTCTGACGAAATCGGAGATGTACCGTAACCTAAACCTCATCAGCACTCGCAAGAAGAAGAAAAGTAGGTTAGAGGCTCACTCAAAAATATGTTCTTCTACAACAAAATCAAATGTGAGCAGGTATTGGGGAGTGTCATTAAATGACACGAACTAATTTTCCCATCATGACTGATGTGCCGAGAATTTTGAACGGTGTAAAGGGTGGTGCTAGCAGACACAACGGCGGGGATAACAGCGGGGTTCTTATAGCTGAAGTAGGTTCCGACAGTGAAACCTTTGCTACTTGCAGTAAAAAGGGGTCCGCATTCGCCCAGCCTGATATCTACGCAATTGCATCAGTGGACATCAACCACACAAACTCGACGAAACGTACTGCGACCTGCTCGTTGGAATATGTGTGGGAACGATGCGTTGCCTGTTTGATTGAAAAAGGCGGGATCAATGTTGTATCGTCGTTTAAGATACGATTCGTCATTCTCCGGTTCCTCTCCAGAGGGGTCATACGGCTCAAAATATGCAGGAAGAGTAGCGGTGCAAGTTGATTCGTCGTCGTCATCGTCATCTTCATCATCGTCATCTGGGTCATCGCTTCCACCTGGTGGGGGAACTGGGGGTGGCCATGGACCATCATCGGGCCAAGAAGGAGGTGGAACGGGCACCGGGACCAGTCCTGGGACTACGCTGACAGAAGAAGGGACGGTTCCCAGGAGCAGTGGTCCAAGAAGTCCCAACGCAAGAATCCACGAGTCGTCGTCGTCATTGTCATTGCCATCGTCCGGAGGTCCGATGACGGTGACCTGCTTGGTGGACGAAGTTGGAACCGCCACAATGCTCGTCCATGTTCCAGACTTGAAGGTCACCGAAGAGGCTGTCGCAGGGATAACAGGGTTATAGTCTGGATAGAACGGTGTTGCATTGTGAACACAGGTATTGGATGTATTCACATCAACCTGACTCACTGAAAGTAGGAGATACAGCGTTTGGTTGGGTTATGTCTGGCGGCATAACGGCTACTATCGGGGTACCACCAGGAGCAAGGGTGATGGTTGTGCCGACGACAACGACAGTCGTTGTGACCGTCGGCACAGCAATGATTACAGTGGTCCCAGCCTTCACAAACGTCTGAGAAGCTGCCCCAGAGGACGGAGCGGGATTGGGATCTGTGAGCTATGTCAGACCAAGGAAATCTCATCATGATACGGATTCATACTCCAAGTGACTGGGGTGTACTGATGTCCCGCGCTCGTAGTCTAGGGATCGATCAGAAAACAGTATACGGAGGATACGAGCAACTTACAGTTGGAGGTGGAGGTGGAGACGACGAAAAATGCAAATAATTATTGAAGCTTCATAAAAAACGATGAGCCTCGTCGCCACCCTACGGGATCATATGGGCTTACTTCGAGTACCAAACTGTGGCCCCTGCACCGGATGAAGTTCTGACTGCATTGAAGAACGCAATTATGACATTCGCTGAGCTGAAAGCAGGCATTAAAACAACATCCAATTTGGCGCGGATGCCACGCACCTCGGCCAATTCGCCGTGTTAATCAAAGTGAGCGTCCCATAATACCAATCGATAAAGTTTTGCTGGGTGATTGCGCTGTGACAAAACAATAAGTCAAACAAAAACAAGAGGAGGTAGCTTGAAAAAGGGAGTACCATCCTCCGGGGGCGTATGCACAGCTGCCAACAATCGTGGCATAAACCTAAGCCAGCAATGAGCAACGCACAGGGGTCCATCTTGGGCCTGTTGAGCACCCACGTTGTAATCGAGGTCCGCTTCGTCGGCATTCGTCAAAGCGAACCCAGTTTGACAAGTGATGCTCGAAATCAGGTTTCCCACCTATGAAACCCGAAGATAAGTCACAAAACCCACTCCAAAAAAAAAAAGGAATTCGTACTCCGTAACACGTCGCGGCAGCGGTGCACGAACGAATACTCCAAATATTGTTGCTGTTCTTTTACCAACCGTCAGGACTTTTGCGTGCTGCCTGCCCAAGTGCGAACGAGCACTCACCCCGCCGTTTACAGAATCAAGGCAGTTTGCAGCGATATTCAAGCAGGAAAGTTCGACGGTTCTCAGGCACAGAGGGTTCACGCTCCGCTTTGTCACGGTGGTGTTGGTAGAAGCAGAGACCGTCGTTTCGATTGTCGTCGATGAAATCGAGAAACTAAAAGTTGGCACAGTCGTCGTTGGGCTGGTTGCTTGAGAGTCCGTCGAAGGTGCGCTCGAGCTTGAAGACAAACCTCCAAAAGACTCGCTTGCGTCCGAAGCGTTCTCTGGGATGGTGTGGTTGCCGACAGGCGGAGGGGGCAGCTGCACAACCGGCTCGAGTCCTGCAGCCTGAGGCTGAATACTCTTGTTCTTGCTCAGTGGCAGGCGCTGAGCGTTCGAAAGTAGAAGAGGTGCAATGAGAAGAGCGCAAGTCCAGAACTTCAGATATCTCGCCATGCTGAAGATTGGAGAAACTATCGACCCATCTTCGCGGCCTTTTAAGCAACTCTCAGATTTCGTCACCAAACAGCGCCCATGTCACTCGGTCGGTGGATGCAACTTTGTGTCCACAAGATAGTACGAACTCTGAGACGGAGAACATGTTCCAAGCATGCAATCAACAAGCCAGGGACGATACTTACCTCCGAAAATTCCTTGGCATACAGCCCTAGTCGCTGACTACAAGGTGCAAAATCGCTAAAAACGATGGCTGATCTCCAGTTGACGTTGGTCTTGAGGTCGAACGGGTGCAATTATCCCCCAAAAAGATTTTTTTTTCCTGCTTGGCAACGCATAAAGACGACGCGCCCGAGATATCAAGGCTTGCCAAGGCGTCACGGTTTAAGTGCCACACACCAGTGTCCCTATGAAATCCTCATTGAGCACGTTGAGAAGGTGAACGGGAGAGATAGTACCAACCAGCCACTGGGTGGTGGGCAATAAGGTTGTTTGGTGGTTTTGTAAGATCGAAAAGTTTCGTAAGACGAGCCGCTATTACCGGGGGTTTTCAATTGCGGCGTCCGTCAACATTCCAACAAAGAGTGCGCACAATCAAAACCGTGGCTCGTGACTATCGCCTTACGTTGAAACCGGTAGACTTGATGGGCGAAGAGCGGAGAGCGAGAAAGCCGGACAGATAATTTGTCGAAAGGTGTTATGATTGTATTCCCCAAAAACCACAAAACCATGGAGAAGCACGGCGGACGTTAGGGGGTTATGCGTTCATCTGTCCACAGTGGTAAATCAAAACTATTAGAGGGCGCGTTTTTGGTGTAAAGGTCTCAAGAGTCAAGAGTCCTGGATCGTATCTCACCACAGTGCGCCGAGTGAAGTGTTGTGGCACATGGCCAGTGGCAGGCAAGAGCTTCTCGTTTGGCTTGGCATTGATCGGATCATCGATTAATCACGAATCCGGCCCGAAGCCCGAAGCAGAGCCGCAGGTGAATTCGAATGACCATCCCCATTGCGAGAGAACAAACACACCCAGCCGCGGTAGCGCGTGCCGTTGCGCCTCTGATTGACGGGCGGTGGTCAAACAACCCTTCGAGTTCGAACCTTAGGAAAAAAGGTTGCGGGAGTTCACTATGATTTTGATAATATAAAAGCTCGAAAGCCAGGGTAAATATACAAGTCCCAGCTGTAGATGTACTAGGGTCGTATGGTCCTAAATATCATAAACTTGAGCCAAGGGCGACATGCGTTGCCTCAATCCATTGCAAGGCAGGCACCTGAACACACCAAGAGTGTCGATCAGGGGTCACCGGTCACCGACCCGCTGCTTGAGCCTGACGCTTCTCGTTCGCCACCATCTCAGACCCATCTGAAGATTCGGTATCTCCATCTCCAGCCCCCTGTGAGCGAGACTTTTCGACGACAGAACTTCCACCTGTTTCCGGACTCGCTGCGGCCTGCAGACCACGTTCTGCTTTTCTCCGAATGATCCATTGGAATAGGGGGATTGTGAGGCAAGAAATGACGACCCATGCTAGGAGGATGCCAAACGTCTCTCCGACTATAAATGGAAATATTCAGGATCCCCGAAAGGACGATGATGGAACTCAGGAGAGATACAGACCTTGATTCTTCGTCCCAAACACGATCGTCCGAACAGCCAACGAAACATTATAGAAGGGAGCTCCGTAGCCATATTTGTAAATTCCGGGGAGAACATCAATGGGCAGGAAACAAACGGACACGTTCGCTAGAATCGTGACGAAGGTCAGCGAGGGGACATACATTTCAACTGTCAAAAGACGAACTGATGATCCAGATAATGAGGAAGAACGGCACGAATTGTACCGTCAAAATGATGGCCATAGCTTCGATAGCGAGGCCGCTGAGTGATAATATAAGGCTGACGGAGTGGAACTGATAAAGCTGAAAGGCGACATACACGCTCAACATTCCTACCCAATTCAACATCCAGAACACAAGAAACCCGGAATGTCCAAACCTGATAAGTTTTCCGTCAGTGTGAGAAAGCCCACCCTAACTTCATAACTACGCACTTGCGCTGGAATGGGAGTTGAAAGGCCAAACTCAACAACGAGTAGAAGAACTGGCAAGATCCGATGAGTACCAAAAACAAATTTATGATGTTCGAGATTTACACTGAGGCCAAAGTATCCGACAAAGGCAGAGATGAGTTTCATTTGAATCGATGATGGCAGTGTGAGCGAAGTCTCGAATCCAGACCCCAACCGGGCAGCGTTCCCTATCATGACGAAGAAGAACGACAGAATAAGCAGGTAAATGAGTCCAACGAATGTGACTGCGGATGCCCTGTATCCTGCGGTGTTACAATTATGGATCGAAGGTTTAGCAGACAGAACTTACAGCGGGACATCAAACGGAATCAAGTTATTGATGGTGTATCCAACTGGATTCACGATGGTTTGCGGGCTCACTTGAAGCAACCGAGTGATGTTCGTCTCAAAGTTTGAACCATTCAAAACCAAGCCGCCTGGCTGCGCCATTCCTTGAGCGAGGCCGAGAGCAAATGAACGCGTGGCTATGTCCAGATATCCTTGGACGGAGGGTCGAATAATGGCACGGAATGCATTTTCGTTCCGAGCCTCGACAGCATAGGCGGTCAAGAGGGAAGTAGGATCATAAGATGCGTTAGGGGTCGTGAGAGCTGCGAGTAGAGCCGCAGTAGCAGTGGGATTTACTACAGCAGATGTCAGTAAGGTGTTCAGCATCGGTATTCGCTTGGGCGCACCAGACAAAGCGAACCATATCTTGTGTTCTCGTACAGCCGTCGCCAGCTCTGACGGCCCTCCTGGGTAATCTGCCGCCGATTTGATGTTCCATTCGACTTTCGTGACAGGGGCGTTTCTTGAGGTCAGAGCCCCGACAATGTTGTTACCGACCAAACTTCCATCAAAGTCCTAACGAGAACATAAATATCTGTCTGAGAAGAAACCGTGAACGAAAGACTCACCACTATCCACCCCTGCAATTTACGAGCTGGGGACTTCCACAGCGCGCCCCAATATATCGAGAAAATGGCAAAAATAGTCAAGGTGATTAAAAAAGAACCGCCGATTAAGATTTTAAAGTATACGGCACGATTCGATTTTAAAGAAGCGTCCCAGAAGCTTTGTGAGAAAGGTCGTGGTTTTGTCGTCTCCTGTTCAGACACCTGAGGGGTATGTGGGGTTGATTGAGTCCGAGAATCCATTGCACTACAAGGCCAGGGGAAGTGAAGCAACAAGAAAGAGAAGTGGAAATGTTGGCGAAACTATGCGGAGGGGATTGTTGGGGATTTAAGAACGGCGCATGAGATTGAACTCATGTGTGAGGTACACGCAATGATATGACAGCTGCAGGGTGCGCAGGGGACAACCGATTCCGAAAAGAGGCACATCAGTCTGAGATCCACCACTTTCGGAACTCCCATAGCCAATAGCGTTCTCGCTTGGCAAACACGGTTAAAATAACCACTCCACACGTCATTCCATTTAGTCAGCGAGGTTACCAACCACCGGCGAAATGACTCAAATGGGGCACTCATGGGCCCGGCTTTTTCACGCCATGTTAAACCACATTAGTGAGGGCATCTCTACGCGCTCATTGAGGGGGTCACTATGCAAGGGTCACTTTGTATGAGCTCTTGCAACTCAGTTCTAAAAATAAACACCATGGATGACAAATTAACCGATAAAACTCCCCAGACCATTCGGTTCCTTTCAACCGTTCTGATTGAGGATTGTTGGGATTCTGAGTACCACACGCACATGCAAAGAACCATTCTCTCAACTTGATGTGCTTCTTCACAGGCGCTCACCTCCCGAACGAATCGGTGTTTCCCGCACATGGCTGCGAAAGCTCCCAAAACTCATCATCCGCAGACCACTGCCCAAAGTGAGCCCACACTTAACAGAGTGAAGTCGCATCTACTTCAGAG
>CEMH01200918.1:0-34654 GCA_001179725.1 Macrocystidia cucumis | reverse complement strand
CGGGCAAACGACGCCAGCGAGCCCGATAACAAAGCTGCGCATGGCCAGTGCTTTACATAGAGGCATCATATCGGTCACCCGAGACCAATGAATTTTAGACGCAAGTGGCGGTGTAAAAACGCAATTCATTCGGATGATTCGGGATATTGCCGTTGGTCCAGGCCCGAAATCCCGGCTTACTCAGCCACTCCCCCTTGCCCGACTCCGAGGCTTGACCGCCCTTCGACGTGATGGTCGCGATTGATCTACATTATTCCATTACGAATTACGAACTTGCACCATTTCGACTTTCTTTTTTTTTTTTCCTCCAGTGTCGCCTTTCCAACGATGATGGTGAGAGCGCTGGGGGTTGAACGTTGATGACGCAAGAAAAGGGTTGCACCCTTGAACTCTTGTTGATCCCTCATCAGACCACCGCCATATCGTCGTCTTGCAGCGAATCGCAACCAACAAACGTCGAATTGCACTCTCACGAGACAATGGTTTTGACGTGTTTCCAATGTCTTCTGCTTTTAGGGTGATGATCACTACAATTCAATCATTCGGACGATCGCTATCTGTCCAAACGAAAGAAGACTTCATCTCACAAAAGGGACCATGGGTGGCTGAACCCCGGAATTTAGAATTGACCCAAAGGCTAGGCTTGCATCAATAGATTCCTTTCTTCTCCTTCATCCAACGACTCCGCTTGTCTCCAGTCACCACTGTACTACGTCCCTGGCGTGGCGATGGCGCGATTCAACAGTGGCTGCGGCTGTAGAGAATCTAGAAGAATCGGGCCCCTTCTTAGTCGCCCTTCTTGAAGCGGGTTTCGGTTCTGCCGGACGTTTCATTTTCTCCCATGGACGATGGGAGACAGGCTGTGGGTGAGCGAGAGGTGGAGAACTTCCACATCCTTTTAGGGCTCTGTTCATCCTCGAATTCTCACCTTCCTGTTGGAGATACTGTTCTTTACCACTCGGGAGATCGAGGGCACTCGATTCCTATATATCCCTTCTTCTCTCGCTCGTTAATGCGTAGACGAATCGCTTGTCAACGCACAGACAGACCTGAGTTTGCACCTCATGTAGTAAAAATAACATGCCCTTCGATTTTTTTCCCTCATTTCCTCCCCACTCCTCACCTCTCTCTTCTTCTTCTCTGCGATCTTCCCTTCGACAACTTCCAAGATCAAACAAGAACCACGAGCGGGATTTCAATCGGGGTTTTCGCTAAGCGAGATCACACAGAAGAAGGGGAAAAAAAAAGGAAAACACTCACGAAGGAGATAGCTGTAAGAACAATGGAGATGGAGGAGATTGTGGCGAGAGGGATTGATGGCGATCGATAATTTGTATCACGCTCATCATATAAACGGTACATAAGAGGTAAGTGGTTTCTTCTGACGCTGACAGATGCTCGTATGGCGTGATTTCTGTATAAAAAATCACCGCGGCCGCGACCGCGATCGCAACATGACCGCGACATGACCGCGACCGCGATTGCTAAGGGTGGTTTCGTAGATGATCAAGATTTATGGCCAGGAGGACATATGAAAACCGTATTGAAATGGATAATGAGGCTCGTTATACTTGAAAGCAGTGTTGGCATGTAAGGAAATATCAAGTGCAAAAAAAAACCTCAACCCTGCTGCATCGCAACCTCCACAAGCTTCGCCACGCACTCCTCAAACAATGCATGTTCCCTTTCAAATGGGCCCGTCTCCATTCCTTTTTGAGTTTTGATCCAACACGCTAACGGCATCCCCGAGAATATGCTGGTGGTGAGCTTCCGCTCAAGTGCTGCACAGCTGGAAGGCAGATCGGGTTCGAGAAGGGCCCGGCCTGCAACCTTCCACCATTCATCTTCGTAGGCCGTTTTGCATACTGCACGGTTCGAGCAGGTGCGTGAGTGCAAAAGGGGTGGCGGGGAAAATGCAAGCTGGGTACGGTACAGCCGAATTGCATGCTGGCACTTGACAATGCCAATCATACAACGCAAACCAATTCTTGTTGTCTCATCAACAGAGAACGACGAGATATCTCGTGCTAGAAGTTGTTGAATTGCTCGGTTGTACCATTCTTTGATGTCGTACCTCCGTGCAAGTTCAAGAGCCTCAACAGGACACCCTCCAACCCATCGCAAATGTGCTTCGAGGCCTACTCTTGCATCTTCTTTTGCAGCCGGAATGATATAAAGGTCCGCCACCACCATCACCGATGCCCAAAAGTGACTATCTCTTGAAACCGATTTACTCCTGGTCGAAATCAGGCAGTAAGAGCAGATTCAGAAAGCACAAGGCATAGAGGGAAAAGCTCACAAGGCTGGATACAACCATGCAAGAAAGTTATCGAAGTCTTGTGGCAAGAACCCTTGTAGAACTATTGGGTGTTCGTCGCTCTTTCCCTCTTGAAACATTCCATCCCCCTGAGAAACAGGCCTTGGGGATGAGAACATGTTCTGGAAGAAATCGGAAATTCGCATTAAAAGCTCTCGATGTAATCTATACAAAACCGGACTCTCTCCAATCTAGTAGATAAAGCTGATAAGTACCGGTAACCTGGGCTATAAGGCGGAACTCCCAACAGACCTGAAAAACATCACTGCCACATTCAAAGTAGTAGATGGGATGCCTTTGAGGCAACAGTTTCGAGTTGTCAAAACGTGAGGATTGCATGAGGGGCGTGTTACAACACACGGTTCAATTTCTAACATCGCCACAATGTTTTGTCAATCATGTGACTCTACATTTGAAAACCCGAGGGTGTTCACGGTGTTCACCCTCCTAAACGAATACAGATATCCACCGAGCAACACTTGGAGGCGATGTTACCCCATTGTGAGATATTTGATGAATAATATGTCAATGTTTCAACATTCATTCACTGGCACGAATCCGGCCGTTGATGCGGTTGGAGGTTTGTTATGGTTGTGGGACTGACATCACAAGAGATGACCTATTTCTCAGCCATCTCTGCACCACCGCATGTGTTTAAGGACTTGTCGGGGGACATGTAAGTAAGGATTCGTAGTATTTGAAAGAACCTTGGTGATCCGTTCTGTTGTTGTCGAGCAATGTGGGATTTGGTGGCAGGGAAAGCGAGGCGGTGATTGAGATGATCAATATCTCTGCCATCTCCGAGTCCTCAGCCAACCTGCCAGCTCAACTTCATTCTTGATTTCAGGGCTACGCACATGCAATTTCCACCTTTGCCCATTTCCACCGACGCCTGGCCCCCATCTGTTGAGGTCTCATATCAAAGACTTACTGCCACTCATGAGCGTGCTTCACAGGTCCTCCGGCAAGCAGATGCAGATCCTGTTCAGCTCAATTTTCACGCATCTTCACTCATCAATGAAAGCCTTCCACTTCTTGAAGCACTTCAGATAGATCCAGCAAATCGGTTGCCAACATCATGGTTTCAAGCTTGCGCGAGAGTGACAAGTGCTCTTATCGTGGGAGTCATCAAGATGGCCTGTAGTATGTCGGAACGGTGAGTGTGTTTAATGCCAACCAAGTCAGATTCAAATTATGATATTCTCCTACTACAGCGAGGAGTTCGATATTGAGGTTCCAGAACCAATTACAGTCATCCGCACTGGTCGGCGTGGGCGACCGCGCAAGTTTGTCAGCAAAATCTTTGTTCACGAAGCCATGGCTTCCCATCGGAATATCACAATCTCAGCACTTGCGCGTGCAATGAAAATCCACCGCCACACATTGAAATCCTACCTTGATTTCCATGGAGTTCGTCGGCAGTTTTCGCAACTTAACAATAAAGCCTTGGATATACTGGTGAAACAATTCAAGGATACCAAACCAGATGGTGGCATCCGTTACTTAGTGGGATTCCTACGTTCCCGTGGTCTTCGCATCCAAAGAAGGCGGGTTTTGGCTTCAGTCCGTCGCATTGACCCGATTGGCCGACTTTTGCGGCACCGGAAGGCGATTCAACGGCGGAAATATAGAGTAAAGCGTCCAAATAGTCTATGGCATATGGATGGTCACCATAAGCTCATCACCTGGGGGATCGTCATTCATGGTATCGTCGATGGGTACTCAAGAGCTGTGAGAACGGTTGAAATTCCTACCTTTTTGCAATATTCCCTAACAGCCACATTCACAATCGATTCGACAGATTACTTCACTCAAAGCAAGTACCAGCAACCATGCACTAACCGTGCTTGAGCTTTTTTGTGAAGCAGTTGACAAGCATGGCTGCCCATCTCGAGTGCGAGGTGATCGTGGCGGGGAGAACACCCTTGTCTCAGCATATATGATCATGCGAAGAGGTCCAAATCGTGGGTCCTATCTTTGGGGATCGTGCGTTGGACATTTTTTCCTCCAGTCAGCGATTCTGGCTAACATCATCTCAATGGTAGGTCCACTCATAACACACGAATTGAGCGCCTCTGGGGGGAAGTCGGAAAACATTTTTGTCGACGGTGGAAGGCATTTTTTCAGCGTCTCGAAAAACGGCATCAACTTCGCCACAATAACCCGCACCATCTATGGCTTTTACACAAGCTATACCTCAATGACATTGACGTTGACTGTCAGTTGTTTCAGCGTGTTTGGAATGATCATCCAATTTCTGGCCCAGATGTACAAGATAAGAGCCCTAATGTGCGTATCATGTTACTTTGCGCCGTGTCGTCATTCACAGTCGGGTAAAATAGGACTTGCGTTTTCTTGGCCAACTAAATCATGGGATACATGGTGACGAGTATGAGGGAATTCATCCCGAAACTCTTCAACAATACTTTGGAACCTCAGGACGGGTAATCGCACGTTCAGATGGCCAGAGCGGTGCTGGCCACACACGAGATGAAGAGGTTTGGGGTACACCCAATGTTGCATCTCAAGTTGTCGAGGATCAGCGCCGTAACACGCGCCATGAAGGTGTCAAGCCTCCCCGATCTGTGGACCCATTTCTGCAGACACCAGAGTTGTGGGATGTGTTTGACGCCTCCCTTACACACGCTCAAAGGTATCAGGTGTTGCCACCAAATTTCTACATTCGGAGTGACGAGTGGGACGAGGATGGATACCCAACAATTGAAGTGATTAAATGCGGCAAAGGTGGGAAGGGAGAATTGGAAATTACACTACCAGACGATATATGGCGGCCACGAGCAGAACTATGGTGTCAGGCATTGAGCATATTAGTTACCATTCAGGCAAAATTGGAATTTTAGGTCACCGTGAACACGCACCAACAGAATGGAAATCACAGCCAAACAAATTTGACCGTCGACACCTCTTACCCGAACTTGGACCCAGTGTTCTTCCTTCACTTGAGTGCGGACATGGGTTCTGGCAGCAAATCAAGCAAAAAGAAGAAGAAAAGCAAACAACACAGCGATGAAGAGGAAGACCTACAACTCTCGACTCGCAAACAAAAAAGGCCAGCAGAAATCAATACTATCGTTGAGCAAATCATGCAAAACCAACTTGGCGACCGCGGCCTGAAGATGTACACCTCCCTGTCAGCAGCAAAAAAGGAGACAAATGAAGGATACAGGTTCCGCGGAAAAGCGGTCACACGAAGCCTAACCTCAAACCGCGTGGGTAACACTGTCCAGACATTTACCGTATACTGACTACCCTATCACCATAGGAAAATGACGTTAATGCTGACGGGAACATGATAAGTATATCGGCCATTGTTTGCATTCCTCGGGGATTAGACGTACGTGTTTTCTACTCCATCTCTTGCATGCCATGTCATGACCGAATGTAGGACAACGGAAGGCTCTGGGACAAGGTCTCGCCATCTCGGTCACAAATTATCAATTACGAGAGTGTTTCCCTTGCTGTCCGTGCAACGGAGACATCACCCCTTCGATTTGGAAAGAGCTGGAGTCACAGGCGTTGTGAAGAATGGCTTCGGAATCATCTCCCTCGTGTCTTTGAGTTTGCATCAGGTCGTGATGCAAGGTGGATTATTCTTGGAAAGGAGGGAAGGGAGCTTGTTCCAATGAAGCTCAAAAGACCAAGTGGGGGCGATTTCTATGAGTTGAAGGGGAGAGCTCGAGCCGGCATTGAAGATTCAAAGATTTATTTCAGTCAGTATCAAGCCACCTCCTTGAGAAAGGGAAACAGGCCAACTCACCCTATCATTCTTTGATTCCAGCACTGTCAACTCCGATTCCGCCGAAGGTCTACAATTCTTGGGACGAGAGCAACAGCCAACCCGAGGTTGAAGAGGCAACAAGCTCTCACCGGGCCTGGAAAAAAAAGCGCCAACAAGTGAAGCAAAAGCCGGATTCAGACCAAGATGAAGCCTCTGACTCGTCGGACTCGGATAGTGGAGAGTTTGAGGGGGAGGATGCACACAATACGGAGGGTAGCGACGATGGCAACAGCACATCAACATCAGATTTGGAGATAATCGAAAATCCCACTGTCACAACGTTTGGCGTGACAAGCCCACGTCAAACGTCTGCTACCACACCGAATCGTAACGCTGGGAGAGGTATGTTGTTTGAATGTTCATTCCTGCACCTAAATATCAATTTTCGCCCCAGACATTCAGCATTTCCAAAGAAAGCGAGCGCTCTCCACCTTAAACTGTGATACTCAACGCCCTCCCCCGGAATTGAGTGAGTAATGCATCCCCTGCAAACCTTTAGCCCTACCGACGATTAATTTTTCAGCAGATGAACACAATGCTCACAACGAGAGGCCCTCGAAGCGGTTGAAGCTTACCAACCGTCACCCAAAGGACTCAGAGAACCACGCGTCCCCCTTCGAATCACTCAGGGCGCGGGCGAAAAAGAAGGCGGCTGAACGGTACTCCCAGAAAACCCAGCCCACGAGGCATGAGCCTTGTGCGTTGAACAAACACTATTTTTCATGCTTCGTTTATTCACAATCTTTGATAGTGTTCCAACAATCAACATCCGATGACGATCAACCATCAGACTTGAAGTCATCCATCGATCCGGCTCAATCTGACCACTCGGGGTCGAAGCCAAATGGTACCACTACTCTACTGGCTACTCCTACACGACTCACGACCGAAACTGAGATGGGAGGCGATGTGGGTAGTGACTGGATGGACAGTGCGGCTGACTCCTCGCCAGCCCGGGACTTTGCTCTCAGGCCCGCATTTCCTCTCACTTCTGCTCAGCCAACTGCAGGTCCATCCACAAGCTTTGGTAACAATGTTGGCCTGGTGTTAAACTCCTCGGAAGGGAGCGTCAATCCTCAGGCTCGCCCAGAACTTGTTGGAAGCCCCACTCCACCTGCATCCCCAGTTTCGAAATACTTTTTTAAGAATGATCGAGTTTACCAGAATGTTTGGTCTCAACACTTCGAAGGACCCATCATTGATATCTAGCATCCTTCTGTGTTTTCTTATTGGCCTTTTTGCACGCGTCATGTTCATTACTTACATTTGTCACTACTCACATTCGTTACGACACCCTATTGCGTTGTTAGACTACATTTGACCATTTAATGATACACTTTCGTTAACTTCACATACATCTGACTTCACATTTAACCTACCTCCAGTTGCAGTTGCGGTCGCGGTCAGGTCGCGGTCATGTCGCGGTCATGTCGCGATCGCGGTCGCGGCCGTGGTGATTTTTTATACAGAAATCACGCCATATGCTCGCTTGTTGGGTCTGTAGATGGAAATGCGAGTACCCGATAGGTTCCTGAACGACCGATTGGAAATACGAAACCTGAGGAGGGAAGAAGATGGAAGAAGCAGGTGGAAGGAAAGAAGATGGGCGAAGAAGGAGACAGAAGAAGAAGGGTCTGGCAACGCGAAACATTGGGATGGGGGGTGCTCTTTCTTTAGCATAACAAAAAGAGAGATGAAACTTGGTGGTTTCTCTTGTAATCCATCGGAATGGCTTCTCATCAAGAACAGTCAACGTCGCATGTGGGTCACTGAGAAACGCAGCGATCGGACTCGACGATTACCACCAATGGACGACGATGGAAAGCGCGCGAGGCGCTACCCAATGCACTAGATCACATCGTGTCTTTTGAAGAGGTATCTCGACGATCGACAATCATATCATATCATGATCGCGGACGCCCTGGCCCTCGCGCCCCGCCCATCCATCCCTCAATGCCCCTCAATTCCCGTCTCGTCTGATTTATTTCCTAAAGCAGACGGCCCTTCCCAAAAAGTGCTCCACCTTGCCATAAGGGGAAATGTCGAAAAAATAAATTGGGCATCATCACAAGGGACGAAGGTCCAAAACAAACCCATTTTTTATGATCGATCGAAATGTACAATATATTTTTTTGCTTATTTTTGTATCATTGTTTTCTAAAACACACCCAATTCATTTCTGTTTCGCAAACAAATGGGTATTCGGCCTTTGGGGAGAAACAGAGTCAACAAGTGGGGGGGGGGGAGATGGTTTACCAAATATCGGCTTCGGACACCCGAACTCCATCGGTGCAAATCAAAAAACTTGCCGGTTCCATACTGAAACAATCTTATCGAGTAACAAGCAGGGGATCAAAAAAAAAAAACAGCAAGTGAATGGTGCCTGGAATTGAGCTGGGCTCCTTTTAAGTAGGCGGATGCAAATATGGCGTTTCCTTTTCCTTTTTGCTGAGCCTTTCGTAGTGAGCGACGTCGCTTACCTGCGAACAGATAACGGTGGCGTCTTATCACGAACGACAGGTACGAGAGTCAGTGTCAATTTTGTCAAGAAAAAAAAAAAACAGCAATGAGCGGGGATTGTGGGATGCACCGAGGGGAAACGGGAACCTGAAGATACTGTGGAGGTCGGTTCAACACTTCAAGGAGTGTGGGGGATCACCACACGAGGTGCAGCGGGGGATTGGGGAGGTGAAGCGTGAAATCAACTGATTCTCATTCACTCGCCGACGGCGTCTTTTTCCCAAGATCCATTCATTCGTCGGAGTCGCACGTTCATATAAGGCAAGTATCAACGCCATTCAGGCGAACGTGGGTAAATGATTGCGTGTGTGTTTTTCGAATTCCTTCATCTGGTTCTTGTTCTCTCTCGATTTCGACGCCTGTGCACGGCTGCGATTGACGAATTCCCCTCCATCCTCCGATTTTTTTTGGCAGCGGTCCACCTGTCATTAACGTCAACGCGTTGAATCGCTCGGCCATTCTTGTGTTCCACCAGTGGCTTCAGGGCCCTCCTTCCCTCATATCTGTACGTACAAACTGTCGTCGTCGTCATGATGATGCCATCATACTCATCAGCTGTGCGTGGAATCGCCATCGACCCAGTCACACAAGGTTCGGTAATGACAGACTGCGTTCAAACATACCCTCTATACGGATACCGACGATCTTCCCGAACGGAGGCGTCAAGCAAAAAAGGACATTAAAATCAGAAACTTGATATTGTCCCACAAGATGGCTTATCTCATCAATTGGCACCATATGGATGTGGGGCTCTGCTTCGCCGTCGTCGTCATACTCGACATCATCCCCTCGTCAACGGCGAACATAGTCTAGCGTCTTAGCAGGGTGTCGTACAGTTAATCCCCCTTGCAAACTGGAAGTGTAACACGGCCATGCAACTATCTCAACGTAAGGCCGTTCGGGTAGTACCCAAGGTCTAACCTTTCTTGGAAGCACTTCTGATGTTGTCTTCCAGGCAGGTGCACAAAATCGACTCCTCGGACGTTGGCGCGCTCGTGGAAGGCACCTGGAGTTTGCTGGCTTTGCCTTAGGTTTTCTCTCCAAGTGCCTACGACTCCAGACCTGCCGCGCGCACCCAAGGCCCGGTTTCAAGGAATTACAGATCTGATGGCCGTACTCATGAAGAGCATTTCCTTTCTACCGGTTTGAATTCCGATTGATGACCCTAACATTAATTAGCTGACAACTTCGGCAGGATTCAGAACCCATTCTTGTATTTCTGCCTAATCATCCTGTCCGTGGCTCTACAAAACCAGATCCCACATAGTAAGTCACTAGCGGCCAACCAATTAGCTAAAGTCCACGGAAATTACAGATGCCAAATGTTTGTGGGAACCAAGAACTTGAGTTCGCAGTCAATTATCACATCTGTCACTAAATTGCACCCCCCTTCTCGCCGCATGCGATAATCAATCGTTCGCGAACTCGTGACCTGGTAAGTTGTTCACCATTATAACCATAACTTGGGCGCTGTTTCCGATGTTTGTCCCCTCTTTCCCCAACGTTCTTCTGTTCAGATCAGGAAACACCCGAGATTGATTGCGGTCGCTTTCAGGCAACGGTTCCCTTCTTCTACTTGATCATGCAGCCAACAACCATTCAAAATATGGAACGCGCGTGAGCAGCCCAGCCAGATTTCATTTTCAGCATCCTTCGAGGATGGGTAGGATTGGCACTCAGTCCGTCAAACAATGATCAGCCCGGAAGCGGGGCCCGCACAGGCTTCCTGATGAACCTCATGACTGGCGAGTCCTTCGGTATGGCGTCCTAACCGCTCACAAGTCTCCTGTTCTATGCGGCGTGTTGAAAATCGCAGCCCGAGCCTCGTGCGGCTCTATCACATCACATCACAAATACATGTGGAGCAAAATTTTCACATTAAAACAAACGCTTGAAAGTGTTTTTTTGTTGATGTTTCAATCGTTGCGAACTCTTCTTCTGCGTTTTGGCTGTTGATCTCCGCAGGCTCTCTCGCCACCGGGTGGTACGTGCTTCAAAAAAAATTGCCGCTTGATTACGATCGCAGACTCGAGAACCTACCTTCTTCGAGTGGGTTTCCGATGCGAACAAAAACGAAGCATCCCCCTCATGTATACGAGACTCTTGTCGTGCTCTCAGATGTGTCCCTCCAAACTGACATTCATATGAACAGCTCTTATAATGCTTATTTTACAGTTTCACCTCGGTTGTCGTTGGACGATGCTCATGGTTTCCGATTTCATCGCGTGTATGACCCCCTCGAGATGATCGTCGACCAAGTCTTGACTTGACGCCTGAATCCGGAAACACCCCAAGCGCTACAAGTGACTGTTTGATGCACTTTCAGGCAACACCAGAACCTCCGACGATCACACTCGTTTCACATTGGAGAGGAAATGACTTCGCATAATCTTTCGTTCTCGAATATATCATACTGGAATCGATTTTCCTGTCTTTTGGTTGGTAATTCACAAGATCCACTTCCGGCGGGAGGCAGAATTGTACCAGTGGCGTGGATTTTTGAAATCGCAGGTTCTCGTGCTGAACAACATGCGTCCGTCACGTTCGGAGCACATGTGGTCTAAACATAGCACCAAGGCCTCGTTCTCGAGTAGGCCATCATCACAAATTTTACAAATCCCACAAAGCCACCCACCCTGACACAGCCCAGTCACCACACGAGAAACATGACTGCGGTTTTCAGATCGTTGACTGTGTGTGTCTTTCTCCCCTTCCTCCTTCGCTGTGTAGTCTTCTTCTTTCTCATTCGTGGTGATCGCTTCTTTTGTCGCTCTGTCGCACTTCCCTCCCGCAAGATTCAGATCGAGGGTGACGATCGCTATGGGAAAAATCAAGCAAATTCCCTTCGTTTGTGTCGCGTGTGAGTGAGAACACCTGTCGCTTGGTGACTCTGTGCTGTGGACTTCGTCTTTCTTCCTGTCTGAGAAGGGATGGCTGTGACGAATGCCAAATGCCCTTGATCTATTTCTGGGATCTCGCCCACCAAAAAAGCGGAATTCTCAACGAGGGAAAATTTCGCAACACTCACCCGCGCTTAACGGCCGAGGGTGGGTGCTAAGAACCACTCACGACTGGATTGGACGTTTTTCCCTTCCCTGCTTATGTTCTAGTCCAGTCCGTGTTCGTGTTCTTCCTGCTTGAATTGAATTGAGGTTGGTCTCGTCCTTGATAGAATCCTCTCGAACGTTGCGTACAAAACACCGTCTCTCATCCCCTCTTCGGGTCCCTTACCCTCTTTTTTCTTCTTATGTCTTTCTGATGCTCTTACGCCTCCAAAACCCCGTGCGGTTCACCCCATGTCCACACTTTAGAAGAGAAAAAAAGGTTTAGGCCCCTATACCCTTGGTCACTGGTCTTCAATTTGATTGTGATAACGCAAACCCCATGCCAATTCAACGACCACTATAGCACTAAGCAGGCACGCGCCAGACGGAGGAGGGTTTTCCAGCCTCGTGGCTTGTACGCGGCGCACGTTTCAACGGTGGCGTTTCTGTCTCGGTAACTTAAAGGACCACCTGCCATGTAAAGAGCTCGAGTCAAGCCCACGCACCTACTTCATCCGCTCTATCGATTATACTGCTTGTTCCCCCATCCGTAGTGATAGTGATAATGATAACGATTGGTTACAATCATGTAGTTTTGGCGATGATGATCTAACGAATACCGATTTAGTGTGCTTGGAGGAGGGAACCCTACTTCGGGTGCGCGCCGGCCATATTGGTCGCTTTAGCTCTATTCTCTCTACCCTGAGGGATAGACGATGAAAAGATTCCCATTGCCCACCCATGAAGAAGTGTAAAGAAACGGGCTGGATCCCGATGCGCAGCCATCATCGGGTTTGCTGGATACGCAGATCGTTTTCGACATGGTTCAAAAATCACATGTAATCGTTTCGGAGGATTTTGAGAGGGGGGACAAAAAAACGAGGTTCTGTGTCAAAACGTCTTTGCGCTCAAGGGCGATCTTAAGCCTGTTAGGTATGTAATGTATTCATTCCATGTACTTACGTACACGCCCTTCATGTTATATTTTCCCCGTTTGTCACCTCCTCAAAGCTGTGGAGATAAGCAAATTTTTTCTCAAAGAAGCGTAAATGACTCTTTCGTTCCTTCATGAATTCATTCCAAACTCCTTCGAACAGCTTTTTAGTCTTTCATGTACAAACAGTGGAGCAGAGTTCAGTGCGGTGATCACGACCATCGAGAGAACAGTTCAAAACAGTTGTTACATTCACCACAGCTCCTCCATGCGCCAACCCGCCGTTTCTTCCTACAACAACCCCCCAAACATACATACAATACAATACAATACAATACAATATTATAGACTACGGAAGGAGAGCACCTGAAAGGTGAGGATGGTCCTGATATGAGTCTCTAACTCAAATAACCTGCGGCAAAGGGAGAAGAAGAAAATTTGCATCATAAGTAATCGATCGGCGGCAAGGCACGAGGAAAAACAACAAGAAACTCACTGGGTTGAGCGATCGCCTTTCGTTGTTGTTCAACAACAACCGTTGCATCTTGCCAGCGATCTTGCAGACCGCGGGCCGTCGATTCCCAGTTCTCCTTGATGCTTGACAGGGGGAGGAAAACGCAGCGGGGATCTCCAAAAGCCGTGAGGCCGAGGATGGGTGGTGGTTGTTGGTTGACCAGGATAACGAGGGCTTTCAGTCTTGGGCAGGAGGCGAGGATGGAGTTGATTGTGGAAGCGACGAAAATAACGTCCTTGTTTCCTAATCGGAGTTCGAGATGGGTGAGCCTGGGTGCTTTGTGAAAGCCCGACCATTTCGACCACAACTCCCAACCATCCGAAAAGTCAAGATGCGTCACGTTGGCGAAGATTGAATGTGAGAAGTCTGGAGACATCACTGGTGGTGGTGCGCCTCCGGAGAAGTTGAGCGAGAGGCGTTGAGGGTGGAATTGTTCGATGTGTGGGAGGGTCAACGATTGGCGGATCCAGCATGCGAGGTTGACGACGCCTGGGCATGTCGCAAGGATATGCGCTGCATCTTCGCGGTGGACAAGGTTGGAAAGGAGGAGCGTTTTGACGTGAAGGAAGAATTGTGGTGGTTTTGAATCAAGGACGCGAAGGAACTTCTCGGCTGTCGCAGGGTGATAGAGGGTCACGATCTCGTAGAGGAGTGGGTCAACCCTGAAACAGAGTTGTGATGGTTAGCTGAGAAACTTGACGTAGCTTCAAAAAAACTCACCATGCTTGAACTCGGCGGGCAACCAAAGCTAGGCGAGGCATAGACTTTGGGTACAGGCGAGCGGTCATCTCAAAGATGTGCCGCTCTAGCTCAATAGGCAAGCACACATCATATGGCTCGCAAAGGCTCTCTGAGCTCTCAGAGGAACTGAGCACATCCGAGTCCTCGTAGCTCACGGAAGACGAGGGTGAAATACCAGGCGAGCTAGAGGCGGTGGAAAGGAGAGTGTTGCGTCGCTTGACAGTTCGGGACCAACTTCGGATGTGAGAGAGGACAGGCATGCTGGAGTGAAGAAAGGGAGAGAGCTGTCATTGTGCTCTTTAAAGGATTAGCGAAAGCTGTCAAGGCTGTGTAAAAACCACCAAATCCGATCCGAGGGTGGAATTGACAATTGCAGGGGATTACCTAAATGTGTACGTAAGCTGATGCAGTGCTGTTCCGAAAGAAAATTAAAGTCGGGAGGACGATCGACTGGAGGCAATCTCGCCACTTTCATCTGAGAAAATGTGCTCTTTCCTGTCGAAGCCACGTTGAGCGGGGAATACCTAAACTGGTGAGTAAATCTCATGGTTGAAAGTGACAGGTCCAGTTCATCCCTTGATCATGAAGGTGATGTGTTCGAAGAAGATTTGCAACATGCTTCAAAATGGGTCACCAGAAACGCATTGCGAGGAGCCATCCTTTCGGCGTGGCTGTGGGGCTGCATGAGGGTCAATAATTCCCAATCCCGGTGATTCTCGGCGGGTATAGAGGCAATCATGACGAACAAGGGTTGAATTCGGTGATGAAATCCTCGGACGTCAAGCGAAACGTCAAGAAAAATGCTAGTGTGCCTCCGGTGCGGTGCGCCAGCAGCCTGGTCAACGAGGTAAATAGACTGATCAAGGAAGCAGCCATATTCCTCACCATATTGAGAATGTCCCTCCCCCTGCGACGATGTGAACAAGGGAACAGGGCTTGGGATGAACGTGGTTGAAAAACTCATGGTTCGTTTAATTTAACGTGAAGGCTGTGATAGTGAAAGCGCAAATGCCTCCAAATTTTTACACCCCATACCTTGAAAATTGAAAGGAGACCGGTGGGACTCGTTCACTGCTCAATTCTCAGACGAATGAATTGTTGAGGACGCGTCTAGGCTGACAACGAAGCGGAAATGGTGGACTAATATCTGGCGGACACCCAAAGTTAAACTATCCATCATGCAACCTGGACTTTTGTTAGTGAACGCTCAATAATAAAGCGGAGTTGTAGCTTACCCCGCCAACATGGAAATGAGACTGATCATGATTGGTAGAGTTCCTCTTTTGTTGTCACACCTGGAACGGCTCGATCAGATGAGAAGGGATGGAGTGAAAGAAGAAAACACACCAAGTTCTTCTCTGACACCTTTTAGTTCGTCCAAGTATGCTTGATATTGTTGCTTGTTCTCGACTTTCTCCCTGATTCCTTCGAAAACGCGAACAGCGGTGGAGTAATCATTGACACGTCGGGCTGCCCTCAAAGCTGCTTCAACGACAGCGGTGGAGGGTACGAGATCGTGGGCAAAGCAGTTGTTTAATCCCCGTTGAACTTCGAAAAGGTCTTCGGCATTTTGGAAAAAGTTGACGTATCGTTCGGAAAACGCTTCAAAAGTTTCCTGAGAATGCGAGCTGGAAGGTCGTGTAAAGGCAGGGGCGGTGCGCTTGATAACGTTGAGCGCTGATGGCCTTGCTGCTGAACGAAGGAGAGTAGATAGCATCTGAGTACGCATTCTGCAAAGAAAGTGAGGAGGTTGGTGGTTGTTCAACAAACGGTTTTCTCGGGAAAGGGGAATTTTCCGGAAGCGCCGGAAACACCCGATCATGTTCCAGGCTCATGCAGTCACACTACCGCCTTCATCCCGAACGCTTCAACTCGAACCCAGCTGTAGATGTATTCCTTCTCACTCAACAATCATTAAGCCTGAATGAAACATCCTTCTGGATATGAGATGTGCCGTCTTTACCCCTCAGACGTCATCCTAAGCCTCCACCGCATCTTGTTGAACCGGTTGAACATGACGCACCTCTTCACCTCCGTCTTTTTTGCCTCAACGGATCATCCTATCCAGACGTCATGATTTAGGGTCAATCGGCGTGTCCATCCTTCCGCGCAGGTTAACGGAACTGTATTTGTCGGAGCGATGCTTGATGCCTGGTTGCTAACACAGCCTCATCCCGACAAGTGAACGTCCCGGGTTGGTAAACAACCATTACGGCTCGCATGGTCTGTCCTCTCGTTTCCTGGAACCATTCATCGCCTCACGCGTTCTGCCACTGAGCCCTCCGAGTTCGGTGCTACCATCTGCCATGGTCGTTCATGACTAGATTTCAATTGGCAAGAAATTAATGATCAAGGCGCGCTGGCTACCACCATCACGGTTTGCGATGAAGACAGTTGAAGGAGATCTCCCGAATTGCCCGGGCTTTCGACATGCTACGCATTCAGGTTGCCACGTCCAAGTGTTCTGCCTCCAGGAGTCATCCAGGAACCAAAGAGAGCATGAATGACTCGGGGTGACGCTACAGGGCGTCTTCACTGGCGTGCCCTAGTACAAACGGCACATTCATTTGTTCTCGAGCCGTATCGCTTCCGCAGAGTTGACGTTTTTCAGGTGAAGAAGGGTTGTTCTCGCGTACTGTCGTATTCAATCATTATGGGCGCCGTTGATGATCCTGGTCCAACTCTATACAACACAGCTGCGTCAGTCATCGTTCCTTGCCGTTGACCCACGGAAACAAGATGAGTCGCACCAAGCCGCCATAATCACGTGATCCAGAGGCGGCATCGCAGTGGAAGTCGACTCTTCATCATTGACCTGTACGGCGTCTCGTTCGGGATCGATTTATGAGCGGCAGTGTTCACATATCCAGAAGAAATTTATGACTCGGGCAGTGTTTATTTCGGGTACTTTTGGATCCTGGTGGATAGGAAGCTGGGGGTGGCTGTACGGATCAACATTACATAACTTCCCGAGGCTATATAAACCGGCACTTTTGTAAACGATTCAGCAACTCATTCCAACTCACTCTAATCCCCAACTCACTCTCACATCTCACTCACAATGCAACGCGACTGCAGCCCTTTCTCATCCGGCTCGCCCACCACCACCGAATGCCCCTCTAGCCCCAACTTTCAAGCGACGTCCACTCAACGCGTGAACGACGTCAGCACCACGTCGTCGTCACTGGTACACCGTCGACGGTCCATTTCATCACATAGGCGCAAGAGTCCAGACTATATAATTGGCCTGGACGCGCCTACGCAACCACGACGCTACCTCACAGCTTCTGCGACGTCCAAGAAAGAAATTCCTGCATTTTTTGCTAAAATGCGATCACACTCTCCAAACCCGGATGATGAGGAAGATGAATTGGTGGATGAGCCACTCGCACCTAATGCTTCTGACCAGGAGAAAATCGAGTGGAAGCGTCGCCAAAATACGCTTGCCGCGCGTCGCAGCCGCCGGCGCAAACTCATGCACCAACAACAGCTCGAGGAGAGCGTTCGGCAGCTTTCCTTGGAGAAAGAGCTGTGGAAGACTCGAGCGACGACCCTGCGGCAGCTCCTACAGAGCCACGACATTCCTTTTCCAGAGTTCTCGGACTAAAAGCCACGGCCTATAACCGAGATCTCAATGGAGTGCCTTCTAGCCCGAAAGACCTTGAATGTTCTGGATTAGCGCTTGCGACTCTCTTCGAAGATTAGGACTGTGAGCAGCCTTCACTGCCATCGGTTGATGGAATCTCGATTACTGATTGTCCCTTCCATTTGCCTTTGCAGCCAGATCGAGTCATGTATTTTCCACGTTGCGCACAGTATCAACATACCCTTAGACCTGCACGGCTTTTTTATCGACCCGCAGCATCTCGATATCAGGCTTTTTCAGCGTCTTACCTAGCAGTCATGCCCAGATCGGGCCCGAGTTTCTTGTGGACTTTTTTTTTACCCTTCTTAACACATCGCCGACACGTATTACTGCTTTTAGTTCTGTTGTGACTCATTCGTTCTTCTGGCGTCGTAGATATCATTTCCTCACCCCTTTTAGAGCATTTTTCCATGGACGGTCAGCAATAGATCCCAACTCCTTTTGTTTAGATACCACCTTCATTTCGCAAAGAATTACCCCTTACGACCTTGTATACCAATTGTAATAAAACAGCACAGGCAAATACCCACATTTTGGAATGACTCCACCCAAGTAAAATTATTTCAATGAACTGACAGCTCGGGCGGTGCGAGGGGCTCGCAACTCATATTTCATGTTTCATATGAATTGGGCACTAGATCTTCGTTGCATCGCAGCTTCCCTTCTCTCACTGCGGGTCCACCAGCCATGGTAAAATCTAAATCTAAATCGAGGCAGTGTGTTGGCTGGCACAGCCCCCTCGCGCGATCGATCGGAAGCGGTTTGTTTGGCAACGTCAGTGTGGTGCGGCATCGTTTGGAGTTGACAGTACAACACCACCAAACACAGATCGGAATGGGGATTCCGATCCCCTCTCTTCCGTCTCTTGTCCGTCTCTCATCCGGCGCCTCATCTGTATACCCTTTGCACCAGTCTGTGCTAGACCTCCGGCTCCAAATGGACTGCGCTTTCCCTTCTGCACACGGTGACCGTCCCCGATGGACGCGCTTACCTAGCTCCTCGTTTTCCGAAAGGGTTGTTCGGCACTCCGTTCAACAGGACGGCACGCCTCACCCGACGTTTCTGTCATCGTAATTTTGTAAAATGAAAGCTAGCGCTTAGTCGGGGTTGTTTTGAGAGTCCATTGTCTTCGTCAGTCCCCATTTCCTTGCTTACTGTTGCGCAAGGAGATCACAAATCCACCCAAACTCGGCGTCAACTTCAATAATCGCTTGGCCCCGGTTACGCGACAAAATTGGATGCAAGGAACGAGTCCTTATAAGAACAGCATCACTCTTGTCCTTAACGACTACCCCGTTACACGGCGTCTAATGAACAAAACGTGTTGACACTAATCATGGTCAATATATCCCGGATTTATGGGTTTCGTTATCACGATTCAACAGCAAATCCTTGTTGGCCAAGTTGTTGTTTTCTCCTGTGCTTTTCTTTCCAATTTTGTTCAGCAAATTACCGGAAATGCTGACTGGCGGCCGCCCGACCACCTTCATGTCAGCAACTACTGCTTCGAGACCCTACTTCTCAGCCCATAGCTTGTGATTTCTCATCTGATTCTTGCTTTCATCGAAGGCTTGGTGTACTGGTCCGTTTATCGGATCTCCGCAGGAATTTGTGCTGCTACTGCGGCCTGTCAAGAATTGTACTCATCAGTCCAGGGAACGCTCTCTGCGCCATCATTCCAACACCAGTGATTTTGGTCCACCCATCCACCCCTCCTACCTTCCCCAGATCGTGTTTGAATAGCCAAAACACTCGGCGAATGAGATCTGATCAATGTGGCTATTCTACAGGACGAAATAAGTCGTGCGCGCTCAAAGTGTGAGATTTCAGGGATTTGGATCAGAGCGCCCCAATCACCGAAATTGCAAGGATGTTGTGGAGGTCCTGGGAAGGTTTCAGCGATAAAGCAGCTTCTTATGACTCCAATGGATGCTTCTGAGTCACTTTTTTAAGAGCAAAAGTGACTGTTTTAACGAGAGTTGATCATTGTTCTCCCAAATTGGAGGTGTGAACTGGCGCGCATCAATCGCCTTCGGTTCTGTGATAAATCTCCGCTACTGTGTGCTCGTAGGTGCCTTTGATTTCCGTTTGTAGTCATATTACATCCTGTAGACCTTCCCTGGATACTTCACAGCTTCGCCTTGGTCGTGTCAGACCGTTCCTTCTCGCGCAGCTTTTGAGCTTTGAGTGCCCTTCCAACCCGACTGACACTCTCCCTGCCTAGTTTCTCACTGACCCACCAACCAATCTCCGCAATCTCATCCAGATTTATGCCTCCGCCAGCCTGAGAATTCCCCGCAACCTTATAACGCGATCCTTGCAGTGCATAAAGGACGTCCTCTGTTGCCACATTTCCGGTAGCTCCAGGGGAATAAGGACAGCCCCCTAATCCTCCCACAGACGAGTCAATCGTTCGAATACCATGAGAAAGTGCAGCCATCACGTTCGCGATGGCGGTTCCATATGTGTCGTGAAACTGGGAACGATCGAGTCACAATCACGCACTGAAAAGGAGAGTTCTGATCAAGAGGTACTCACATGCCCCTACACACGCACACACACACAGATGAGGCCCTTGTAATTTAGCTCGTCGTGATAGCGGATAAACAGAGGGAAGGAGTAATAAGATGGTAACTTACGGCTAACTTCTCAACGGGCACTCGTTTTTCGACTTGTTGAATCAGAGTGCTAATTTGGTCTGGTCTGGCCCTCCCAACGGTGTCGCCCAGACTGACTTCATAGCAGCCCATGTCTATCAAAGCGCCGGCAACGTCTTTCACTTTTTGAGGGTCGACAGCGCCAGAGTATGGACAGGCCACGACGACACTGACGTAGCCCCGAACACGCATGCCTGCGTCCCGTGCGGCGCGTGCCACCGGCTCTAGGGCGGCAAGAGAGGCGGATATAGTAGTATTCAGGTTGGCTCGAGTGAAGGCGTCTGTCGCCGCCGTGAATATTGATATTTCATCTGTCAGGGGCGTCGAAGTCGGCGATGAGGATAGTAACGCCTGAAGGTTTGCAAGACCCTTCTGGTTCGGAACAAGGACAGCATAATGTACACCAGATGGTGCGGGTTGCGTAATTTGACTCAAAACTTCTGCTGTTCCTGCCATCTATTGATACGGTACAAGATGGTTTTGAGTTCGTGGAATGTGGCAACTTGAAGGGCACTAACGAGGACACACCTGGGGGACCCACTTTGGACTGACGAAGCTACCAGCCTCCACGTTGTTTACGCCAGCACGAACGAGCCGGTTGATGAGCTCGACTTTGACTTCAGTGGAGATAACGCCTTTCTCGTTTTGCAGACCGTCCCGAGGTCCGACTTCTACGATGTTGACGACATCATTTGCACGCGTGTTCGCCGTGAGTGGACCGGTAGTACGAGTTTGAGTATGTGTGGCGTATAGTCGTGTGCGAAACGCGCACGACGTAGGTGAGGCCAGAGCATTCGCCGCTCGCAGCAGTCGGGGTTGTATCAACATGAGTAAAAGTACGGAAGTGATGATCCGGAAGCTGGGTGACAAATCTTGGGCGATGTGGGCACGTTCTCCCTCCAAATGTGTCTACGCGTACTCACTCCAAAGCATAAAGGTTCTTCGGAATTTTATTCTGAAAAGACACGTCAAAGGGTTCAATGTGTTGAAGTCATCCGACGGTGCTGAGCAAGACTGCGGAACCGGGCATCGGGAAGTTTCGGCCGATGACAAAGCACAACGGTGCCCCTCGTTCCAGGCAAATGGTGAAAAAACCAACAAAGTAGTATACATATTCCATGATGTACTATACGATATTCAAAAAAAGTCTGTTGTCATATCCTTGAGATCGGCCCAAAGTGATCATACTCTGTTAAATCCCACTCCGTCAAAACTTCGACCTGCAACCTGTTCTGGAACAGATCAGTAGATATGGCGACCGCGGTATCGAGGAAACCTTGAAACACACGTATCCTGGAGAGCGACAACCCGTCGTCTAATCGGGCTTCGAGGACCTCCCGCAGAACCTGGGCAGAAGAGTCTGTTGCTGGCAGGCAGGTCAGCGTGTCCATCCTGGGAAAGGGCCTCCGACCAGCAGGAAACAGAGCTTCCAAGTTTCGTCCGTCCATGATAACGTGAGTTACCTCCCGGAATTTCTCGAGCGCCTGGCTGAAATGACGGTCCAATCCAGGGACGTAGTAGTCTTCAGAACGAAAACAAAACGTTTGGAGTTGGGACCAGGGGTTATCATGAGTAATGATGTATTCACAAAAATCGTCGTCATCCACTGGAAATCTGAGGAGGGAAAGCCGTTCCAATCGAGGCGCGTTGATCCTTTCACGTATGAAAACAAGGAAGATGACAGGCCACTGCTCCTGCGACTCTAGGATGAGATTCTCCAGCGAGGGTAAATCGATGCACTTCTCGCTGTCTTGCCATTCCTCCTCTATAAAGGATCCTCTGAAGGCGAGTGTCGTGAGAAAGGGTAGAGACTCCAACAGTATCCTCAGTTCGTAGGTATCCATGAAGATGTCAAAGCGTCTATCGAGGGAAAATGATGTGATGTGATCGAGGGAAAAGTAGCAATGACGAAGGTTGAGTCCGGACAGTTCGACGCGGCGAAGGAGTGGAATTCCGGGTTGAAAAATATGCTGCTGTGAAACTGTGGATAGCGCAGTCTCATCTGCCTCCTGGATGACCCCAACCAAATGTTCCAAGCGAGGTGCAAAGATGTTTTCCATCGCCTTAAGCATAAATTGCAGGACTTCAACGTCTCCCGCAATGAAACACAGACTTCTCCATCGCGAGGCGTGGCTGATCAAGTCGTTTAAAACGGCCTTGTATTTGGGTGACGCGGGGGTGCCGACTTCGTGCTTCCACACGACGTGGATCGGATGAGATCCAGAAAGGAGAAGATACCGCGCAGTTTCTTCCAAGAGTTTGCCTTGATGGAGATAAACTGAAGTCCATAGACCATGGACGCTCATAACGACCAAACGCCAGCGACGACATACGTTCGAAAATACGGTTTCTGTACGCTTTGAGGCGGGAACGTATTGGAAAGGGTTTGATTGGGCCGAGAGTGTGTCGGACTGATGCTCCAAGGCGATAGAAATTAGCAACTCGTCTGGAAGGCTGTCCATGTTGGACATCTGTGGGGGAGTTAATCAAGTCCAGAGATCAATTGATCGGTTGTCGTACCTCAATGCACGAGTATAAACCGTGAGTGCATGCGTCGGCGTCGTCGCTTGTACGCAATTCAGCGCGGAGAAGAGCGCAGCTAACGAGTTCTACTTTGTTTTTGAACGGTTCTTGAATGGCCGAAACTGAAGGCACGGCGCGTTGGGTGTGGCGCTTTCAAACTTCACACGGTCTTCAAGGTCTATGGCACGTGCTGCAGGTTTGCCCCTGAGTTCGTTTGTGACAGCCACAGTCATATTCCTCACCACAATACTCAAAGTCTCGACTGCCTTGTTTACGCATCCACCCGCAGAAAACCATGCCAAGATATTGGAGGTGACACTCCACATATATTATATTGGGACCGTATGGGCAGAGAACTCGTCAAGAAACCTAAAATTCTTCTTGTCCTCCTGCTCAAGAGAACCATATTCAGAGGGCATTCTCAGCCCCCCAAGCGCATCTACGACACTCTTCAAGCACTTCTCTGGCAACCGTACCTTTTGGAGCGGCAAACCTCGTTTCGCGCGGAGGGCGACCCAAACTTCCAGGACTTGGGAGTTGGGGCACTGGGTATCGCCGTGTCCATCCTCGTCTTTATCAGGGCAATCGTAATAGAAATTTTGAAGCGCAGGAAGAGGGACGCCTTGGGCGTCTCTGCTTAGTTGTTCGACGAGTCCTGGACCCGCCGTGAGGGATGTGATACTTGGGATGACGCGCAGGAACCAGTAAACAGCGTTGTCCGGAATCTCCGCCATGGAACGAGGACGGAAGTCGAAATGAAGGAGATGAGGGAATGGCCGAGCTCGCGTCCCGTGGGCTTCTCTAAGAAGTGCGGAGTATGTGGGCGGGGTCATGTTCAGAACCCGGAAAACTTGCAAGTTCGGGGCATAAATCAATTCCATCAGAGGCAAGGAGGCATCGAGTTGTGGATCGTCTGGTGCGACAATGGCGAGCGTGGTGAGGTGAGCCAACTCGATCTTGTCAACTATTTCTGGAGGAGGTCCGCGGTACACGAGGCCATTTAGGGCGAGAGTCTCGACTTGAGGAATGGATGATAGGACCCAGTTGACGTAACGGTCTTTTGCCCGACGTTCAAATGTTGAAAACTCGTTCGAGCACACGAGATAGGTGATATTCTTCATAGGCGGGTGGCAGAAACTGAGCGGTTGCCCGTGCAAAGTGAAGGCTCGCAGGTTAGGAGCACCTCGCTTGAATATCCAACCTGCGAGAGACCCACGCTCAACCATCATCCACGCTCTCCCATTGGGAACTTCGTCGTCCCAAGAGTATATCGTAAGGGTGTCGAGGATTGGGACGCGAATGGGGCAGAGGATCAAAATCGCCCGGTAGAGAGATTCGCTATCCCCAGTTGATAGCGTGAGGCTTTTCAGACGCCGAGCTTCTAAAATCGTTGAGCTAAGCAACGGCCAAGCATCTAGTTCCGAGTAAGGAGACTCTACGGTGCACCAAGCAATCTCAACTGTGAGCGAGTGGGATCGAGATCGGGCTCTATATGTTTCGATGGCGACTGCTTGCATCCTCGTTCGTGCTGAAGTGAGGACGGACCATAGGGCGGGGGTGTGAAGTGCGACTGATCGCCATTTTGAACACACGCTTGAAAGCGTCATTTCAACGGGATTACGAGGATCAGAGGGTGCATTGAGATCTTCCGTGCTATTGTAAAAGCAGATGATGAATATCCGAGAGAGCAATTTCAGTGGGAGTTTGTGAAGGGAAATAGTTTGTGGCATTGCTTGTCGAAACTGGGGTTGTCACATAATCAGTACCATAGTCATTTTCCACGCATTTTCGAGCTTTACCTTTGAGAGTTGCCGCTGGAGAGGAGAGTCACTCCAACCATTTGAAACTCGTCGACATTTTGTCTTCCTGAATTGCTTAGAGATCTCGATATCGGCTCTGGCTCTCTTGCCTGTTGGGCGAACATTTAACCTCCTGAAAAGGCAAATTAAACGCCTGCATCAAGTTCCTGGAAAATCGACCCTATCCGATTTCTTTCTGATGTGATGCTCCTGAGGTCTGATCTCTGAGTCCGAACTCGAGTCCGACAGACAAAGCGGACGTCGTTGCGCCTTTCATGCTCACCCTGGGGCTACACGGTACCACTGAGCTAGACGGAGTATGTCTAGTTGATGCAATGAACGAGCTCCCGTAAAGTCGAAGAGAAAAACGGTGTTTGAGGGCACATTTCACCGATCATCAAATTGAAAGGGTAACCCTAGGGTCCATTTCTGCTCATGTCTTCCAATCTGTGCTTAATTTTCCCCATCGTTCTGTGAACGTTGACGTGTCGACGTCGATTCGTGCCGTTGGTGAAAACACTCAGTTTCCCAGTCCTTGGTAATGACATCCTTCCTTTAAGCTGTCTGAAGCCAAAATATGAAAGATTGACGTGCCCAAATCCCAGCTCCGAAATTGTATTTGATCACTAGAAACTCTTTCTTTTAACACTTTACATACATGGCTAGATGAAATCATCCTCAAAAATCCCGATCGGGACGTATCCGCGAAGGCGTGCCAAAATTTCTGGATCACCTCCTTTCAAGCACCGTTCCTGAACACGCAACTCCTTCAAGGGGTTCCCCGGAGGCCTCAGCTGAATCCAATCGAGTATCTTCTGCAAATTATTGCACGGTGCCTTATGCGATATGGTCGGATCGCAGGCGAAGTCGAGTATTTCAAGGGAGGGAAGAGAATGCTGGCCCTGGGTCATTGCGGCGTGGATTGCGACGAGAAGCGAGAGGTCTGTGACGAGGTGGGTGAGCTTCGGAGAGTCCATGACGAATTGAAGGGGTGCGGCCATCATAGTCTCGCTCAGAGAACGAGAGCGAAAGTGGAAACGGGTGAGAGAAGGGAAAGGGTGGGCATCCGGTTGGCGTTCTTTGAATGCGTCGAACACGAGCTCGAGGGAAACAGGTGGTATATCAGTGAGCGACAATGATTCGAGGTTTGGAGTAGAAAGGCATTTTGCGTATAAGATGGATCTGTCGTCATCGTCCTCTATTTCGCTCTGAATCCACAGAGACTTCAATTTGGGAAGAAAGACGCGTTCTGTGATGGAAAGAATTTCAAATTCGGCCACAGTACCATGAACGCGTAGGTTTTTCAATGCGGGAAACTTGTAGAGGTGGCCTTTGAAGGTGTTGAAATCGAAAACGGAGCCTCCTCTGAGGACATCGTATCTGAGGGAAAGGGAGGTGATACCGGACGACGGAGGCTGGCAGTGGCCCACATGTAAACCACTCAGGGATAGAGTGCGGAGGCTTGGCGCGCCGTGCTGGAAAACCCGACCCGCGAGGGTGAAATCCGCGGTAGGTTCCTCATCAAGGGCAATGTCTTCTCCGAAAACGCTCACGTCGAGCTTGGCGAGTTGGGGAACTCGCATGCTGGTCAACATCAATAAGATCCTCCATAACCCGATCGCGTCGCTTGTTGAAAGAACGAGGGATCCCCATCTTGCGCAATGAGGAAGGAGTGCGCATAGAATGGGCCACATAGTCGCTTCCTTCGTCTCGAAGAGATTTTGAGGCGTTTCGTCTTCAATCTCCATGTCGTCCTCGCTCACTTGCCACATGATGCTAATGTCAATTGGGAGGTCCCGGGATCGTTTCAAGAGCGTTTCGACAGCCTCACGGGAGGAGTGAAGGTAAAACGTATTGACCGTCGTCCATACTTCGGCTGTGGAGAGAATGATTTCGCGCCAGTGGGAACAGACGAAGGAGATCCTAAAATTAGTCGCGCACTCGCGCCGGTCCTTTGAATCGCACGCGCTGACGAAGATCCTGGTGAGGAGTTCAACGGGGAAAGAGTGATTTATGTTAAACGTTGTTGGACCAGAAGTGTCCATCGGAGACGGAGGTCGGGGGTCAATGTTCATGTTAAAAGGCTCTGCGGAGGTTATCGGGGAAGAACTTGGACAAATGTGAAAGCGCCTTTATCTCAGATTGAGGGACCAGCGACCTTGTGGCCTTATATCTGGTTTCACGCCCTCGTGCATCTGAAGGCAAGTATTAAACCTGAATTAGATATCTCACCCTGAATTTCTTTGTTTGAAATTCCCGTCCATTGGCGCGTGATTAAGGTGATTGGTACACAAGCTTCCTCGAACGCTAGAGCATTCCAGTTGACAAGGGTTGACGAATTCTAGATTTCACCTATTGACGCGACCTCCTTGACCTTACTTCCATGCCTGAGTGCTCGTTGGCTGAATGCACATATCTGGCGTATTTATTTTGGCGATTACCCCTGACATTCGGCCAGAGATGGCCTATGACGTGGACGAGTGTCAGTCATCCTCACGAAGTTGCGGATTGCTAGAACACATGGTAGAGCTACTGTATGAGTGAGTGTGGCAAACGCAAGGTTGCAGAGAATCTCAAGTCCTTCGTGGATGATCTCACAACTTCTACAGCATTAGCTGAGAGGACAGGTCCACCGGCCCCAAGTCTTTCCACTTTGCCCATCGTGTGAATAAAGAGGTTTTTTCGTATTGCTGACCTTCTTGCCACTCGCGAAGGCCATGTCTGTGGAAAGGTTTCAGCAAACGAGTTCACGGGGTCTAGAAGTTTATAAATTACCTGTCGGCGAGATGTTGATGGAGTCTTCCGGGATCATAAAGGCGGGACATCGAAAGCACCGGCCAGCACATCAAACATCGATAAACGCTTGGAGGCTCAAGCGGTATTGCCGGCCTTTGCACCGGGACACGGTTTACGTCACGACAGAACGCGGCATCCTCACCGACTTGGGCAACATCGACTCCATGCCTATGTCCAGGTTTTTAACAGAAAAGAGGTCGTAAGCGATAAGGGCTTACGTTCTCTCTAAATGGCTCATTGCGTCCGTTCTCTCTAAGAAAGGCGGTGCCGCGCAATATTTGCATGCCCAATGCTCGGACGAGACGAGCTCTGGGTCCCGCCGCTCTCTCAGTTTGAACGAGGCCGTAGCCTCTGGGCTGAGAAGAAGTAAAGATCTTTTCAAATGAGAACTTGCGTATCTCGTTGAATCCGCATGATTGACCTATAAACCGTAGCGTGGATTGGAATGTTTTGGAAACCATGAGGTGGAATCTTGAAAACTCACGCATTCCCTCCAATCCATGATCTGTTTTCCCATCGTACCTGCTGCTGTTTTGACGTCCACGGGACAGTTGCTACAAACAAATCGCCGGTCCAATGCGTCGAGCTGCGCCGCTGTCGTTATGGCCGGATCCAAATCGCACATATACAGTATGAGTCTAGCGATGTTTATTCCTTCACCGCATCTTTGCAAGTCGAGATTTTGACAGCCCAAATGGCCAAGAGCATCCTGAGTTGTAATCATGGGTGGATGAGGGCGATGTCGTGTCATTACCCCTGCGGTGCATGCACGGCAGACCCAAATGGATGTAGCAAGGTCGAGTTTAGTAGGGGATGGGTCGTTTTCCAACTGAAGCAGGGACGCGAGCTTCAGCTTTCTATTGCTCAACGTGGATGCAATGGCTTCTGGAAACAATTGAGTCATATTACGACACCAATCTTCGTCAGTTGATTGGAATGTGGGATCTAGAATGATGGAGCGTAGAGGTTCTTCGCGGATGAAGGTCTGAATGGGCCAACGAATTGCGTCGGGGCCTAGGGAATTGGTATACTCCTTGTATAAGGAGGTAGCCTTCAGTGCACGACTGCCGACCAGAAGATGATGTCGTCTTCGTATTCGTGCTTCACCCCTCGTCTTGATAGCACTTTCAAGAGCGTCAAGGACTTGAATCCACGCTGGCACAACATATTTAGCGAGGGGCCTTGTTGATATACGGACACCTACGTTTGAGTCGAGGCTCGCGGAATCGGCGGAGGTGCATGAAAGCCTTCATTTCTTGATGCAGTTGGTTATCGACCGTCATATCGGACGCTTCACATCCACGCTGCAACAACCTGTTCAAGATCCTGTGGACGCGCAAGTTTAGCAATCGCATCTCATGGGCATGGACACATGTACTTGGGTTCACCCTTTTGCATTCCAAGAAGGTAGGCTGTTTTCCTTTGTCGGTAAAGACCTCTAGCCCAGTTTTCGCACCGGGCGTTGTCCTGTTCATAGATAAGACGGCTTGATACTCAATTTGATACGGTGTTCTCACAATATATCGCGCTTTGAGATATGCTTTTCTTGTTTCTTGGAAAGTGTGAAGAGCCTCAGTCGCACCAGGTTCTTGGGCGTCAATGTTGCTGATGAGCTTAGACAGCTGCTCGCGTGTCTTGTCGACTTGGGATTTGAGAAGCATGCCGGCGACGAAGTAGCCCCCCCGGAAGTCTGCGTAGGTGGAGTACAAGAGAGTACCAGCTGGGACATGTATAAGCGAACAGGGCTCATTTCAGAGCAGGCGAAATGCTCACACTGGCGAACGGTTTTCAAGGTCAAAAGCTCTGCTGAATCGTCGGGGTTCTTAGAACCCGTCGTAGGATGTGGAACAGCTCTTGAAATCAATGAGCAACGCGTAGAAATTATGAAGAAACCTTGAAATCATACAAAATCGTCAGGCACGGTGAACACAGGCGTTGGCGAAGGATGAAATCGGGAAGGGCGGGACCATAATGACAATGCTAGCAAAGGCAAACGAATCAACAAGCGCCATTTCTAATCGTAAAGTTAAATGCTGGGACGTACATCACAAACGGCGGGCGAGAATAAGAACGACGACCATTGAGGCTCGCGCATATCGGGAGGACACGTCGGGATCTCAGGGTGTGACCGAAAGGCGGTTTTCCATGTTGCCAATGCGAAAGGGGCCATCACCAAAGTGCGCATCACATGCGTTGTGATACTGAGGTGGTATAAATCAATTGGGTGGAGATGTCCGAATACCTTGAAAACTTGATTTTCAGCAAAAAAGGAGTTGGAGGGCGTTCCACTCTTCAAACCTCTAGCAACAGCTCAACAGGCAGTTTCTCAGCGTTTTGCAGAGCACCGCGGTCGAACCTCTTGAATTTTGATTGGAGTCGGATGGCCTTCTGTATCTCTGCCGTCATGAAGTTGACTGATTATTGCCTGAGGTATTAGTCACGTCATGGTTCAGCAGCGTAAGAAAGGAGAACGCACAGGTGAGATCGAGTTGACCTCTGATAGCGTGATGGTCCTTTTCTTCGTAAATACGCCTTCTGGTCACAAATTCTTCGGATGAACATTCTGAGTATGGAAGCGGTTGTTGCATCGCTCGCGGCTCGGTGAAACTGGCGCCTTCATGAACCAGCGCGAGGGCTGGAAGTTCTCCACTGGTTGGGGCATCCTCCGGGGAAGACAAAACAACGCCGCTTAACATCGACTGTCGACTGGGCTATTAACGGTCGGATGAGTGAGGATTCTGAATGTGGTTGAAAGTTGCTGAAATGTGCGTGTGAAGGTGTTCTTCAGGGCTGTTCTTTACCCCCAACGATATTAAGCGCTCACAATGCTGTGTCTTTGTCAGAATCATGGACGTTGGAATGTGGAATCACCATAAAGATGCAAACGATGGGTGTTTTACCAACAGACTCCCCGCGACTACCTACAGGCCCAGCTGCTACCAAAAGAGGGCAATCTCCTCGACCATAAAGACGAACGCATATTACATTCCGTTGTTTGGCAGGAAATTGACATTCAGTTCTCAAGGAGTCAGACTTATGGCTTCGACCTATCCCCAACACATATGCTTCTGGAGCCGAGTTCCATTTCGAGCACAATCAACTCGAGCTGCACAGGTTTCCGGGTGTTATCATATAACTCAGAGATCGAAAGGACCAGTAAAGACCTTAGAAATGTCCCAAAGGTGTTAGTGCCGGCTCAGGGAAACGGATTCTAGGCTTGCACCAAAAAAATAAGAAAAAATAGTCTTTCGAGTCAAAAACTGAAAAACCAGAACATTGTCGTCAAATTCAGGCAAAAAGCTCAGCAACAGATTGACATCGAAAATGAAGAGAAAAAACCCCGACGAACCAGTTTGCGTTTCACCCTGATCCTTCCCCCTTCCGCGCTCGAGTTTCCAGACCCTTATCCGCAGTCCAAGGGCGCAAGCTAACCACTATGCACGGTTAGCATCAGACGAGGACAAAAATAGGTTGCAACACTGACACGCAGAAGTCATAACCGGTCTTACCAAGCATGAAAACAACGCTTGAGGCAAGTCAAGAAGAAGTAGCTGATTCACCGGTTTCAAGGGTATCAGCCCAGGGAAAAGAGACCGAGGGCCCCCAGATCTCTTCGCGAGGATACACCAGTTTTTGGGGGTGGATTTGTAAAAAAGCATGGGCTCGTATCGCGGTTGGCTTATCTGAGTCTATACTTAGTGACGCAATTTCTTAGTGACGCAATTGAAAGCCTGTCGGCCGGAACACTGGAACACACCTCCAGGTTTCGCCTTGCGCCATCTGCCCGCAAGTGGCGCAAGTATTTTTGGGTGAGAGCGTCGAAAATAGATTGCTATACATAGAATGCGTCTGTGCGGCACCAGGGTTTTACCCAATTCTAACAAGGTAAGAACAGTGCGTGGTCAGGGAAGTGCTCTGGACTGTAAATCATGAAGATCTATTCACCCGAAGTCATCAAAATGTGGAGATGGCTAAAAGTTGTATTGTTCCTTGTTCTTCCTATCGGAATGACGGAATTTGGGCGCGCCCAGACCACCAGAAGGACGTCAGAAGCCTCGGATAAATTATGTCGATCCTGAGGGCAGTTAAGTTAGTTCAGCTGATTGGGGGACAAGAAAATCGTTCTCACCTGCACCTTCAAGCTTCAAGTGCTGTGTTGTGCTAACCCAGCCATTTCTTCGAACCAACGGACCATCTTAGCCACCTTCTTTACAGAAGAATCGCTCACTGCCAAACGCAAATCAGGACGTAATCGGGTGTCTTCGCGAGTTGTGGGCATGGTCCGATAGCAGATGACCATACTTGACTTGAAGTTTGAAGAGGCCGTCAACGTTGGGGAAACCCTCCGTTCGCTTGTAGTGGTGACATCTTACGATTTACCCATTAATATGTGGAGCAGAACAGGCAAAAGGTTGGTGGCGTACTTTCAATCAACAGGATATCTCCTCTCTTCGCCCCCGTTGCCGAACCCCACAGCTCTGCCACTTCCCTCCACGCGGTCAATTTACACACATTTCCTTCTTCATCGCCCAATATCATTTTGAGAACCCCGACCTCGTTACCTGCGTCTCGCCCTTTCTTAATTTTCACTACGTCCGGCCCTTCAATTTCCAGTACTGCCAGCAATACGTTGACCTTGACGACCCCAGAAACCATTCCCGTGTCGTGTCTTTGGCCGGGTGGGTCAGGGGGCTTGACATAAAATCCCGAGTGGTTGTTGCCGCTAACAGGTACCGAGAGCGTGCTGAGTAGAGTCAGGGCGTGTAAGTTGAAGTGAAAAGTTGGAAAACGAGCTATAGAGGACGCGTCGGAGTAGTTGAACGATTGGGACTCGTCCGTTTCGTCCTCGGATTGGGTAAATAAACTTTGGCTGTTCGCTTGCGTCATCCTGGAGTCATTGAGCAGAAAGGAAGGAGATGTCGTGATGATAGAGTGAGATGCAATTTCGCTACCATGCTTCGAGTTATCGAGATTGGGAGGTTGAGTGGGTGGCCATGTTAAAAGGGTGGTTTGATCTGACAACATCACGGTCAGCGCGTTCATAAATCAAGAAAAATTCTTGGACACCATGAAGCAATGAAGCATTATCCTCTTGACCTATTAATTCAAAGTGATCCTCTTCGTCGTCTTCGCCGCTGAATATGATGTTTTGGTAGATTCGGGATATACGGTGATGCGCAGCGTCCATTGTGGCTGGTGGAAAGGGTAGATTTGGGTACACATTGGGTTGAGAAGATATTGTGTGCCATTGAAAACCTGTCTCCTGGAAAATGTCGTCTTTTGTAGGTGCGCCGAGGAAAACTCTGTAAGTCGGCATCAACGATGGGGGGGCAGGGCCAGATGTGCCAACGGTGAGAAAGTGGCTTGCACTGATACTGCCATGACATCCATCAACGACTTTCCTGTTGAAATCCTCACCCACATATTTCTATGCCACTTCTGTCACTGGCGGAACGTCGCTCATGGCATTCCTCAGCTTTGGAATGACTCATATACAGTTGCACCTTCCAACGGAACACGTTAGTACATTCCTTCCGCGTTTGAAATCCTCCGACATTCACATTGCGTGTGATTCTAGAAGAATTGGCAGCGACGCCGACTTATCGTCCACCTTTGCTCTTGCTCTCTAGCACCGAGCACAGTGGAAGACCCTGCGCGTCTCTACAAACCGCCGAACCATGTTTTCGCTTGGTGTCGACCCTATCCGCACCATATCTCTCTCATCTTTTCTTCTCAAAACCACTTCGCCCTGCTCAATTCACGAGTTATGGCCGGTCCTGGCTTCGGTCAAAACCCTCAAAACCCTTGTAATCGTGAACACGATTTCCTTCCTGACCAATCCACCTATAGAAACGATCAACATCCCGACGCTACGTACCAAGAAGATCCTCACTGCTCTCTACTCGATGGCAATGGCTAGCTTTACAAGAAATGTATGCCAAGCAATCGCCGCTCTTCAATTGGAAACCTACACCTTGTTCGTCTGTTCTTCCACTGGGATTATGATCTCATGATTTCGACTGATATCTATGTTTCTCAAAATCTTGCTCCCTTTATCCGATATCAGGGCGTTTCTCTCACCCAGATCTTTCCTTTTCAAGTTTTTACATCAGTCACCGTCTTACAAACGATCACGAGATACGCCGCAATCTTTCCCCAGTTGCGGAGTGTGTCCCTGGACTGCATAGTGCATGATGATTACAACGACAAGTAGTATGAACCTCAAGTATGCACTAACAGAAAACTCCACAGCGCCTTGGCTCTCGTCCAGGCAAGAAACCAAATCAGGACGCTGCGACTCTTCCAGAAATGCATGGATTCGCACCCAGAGATTGTCGCTTCTATTGCAACACTCGTCGCCGAGGAGATTAGACCCCCCTCCGAACACCAGTTGTGGCCTTGGCTCAATCACAAGCTCTATTAGCTCTTTTCATTTTCGCTAATTTTTCAATCCTCCGTAGATTGAAAACAGCTACGAGCTCGTATTCTATGGCTACTCGACAAAACGATCAGCTGAAGATTTATATACATACATTCCCTGCACGACCGAGTCACATTTCTAAGCATACTTTGAGGAAGGAGAGATCGAAAGGTTACTCTGAATTGCTTTTGGGACACAATTTATTGAGGTTTTGGACGGAGGTTCGGATGTGCTGGGGATTAGCGCCCTAGCGTATTACCTGACTTGGCCGAATCATCCACCCAATTGCTATCCCTCAACNNTCAACCACCTCGCAGAGACTATGAGAGAATTATTTTCGGTAACATGAATTTGAGCAAGGTGATTTGACAGAAGGCGTTATTTCGGAACATGAGAACGGCCCTGAGATATCGCTCGCAATGAACCCTGGCGCCGACTTGCTTTGATACCATGACATCCATCCACGACATTCCTTCTGAAGTCCTCTCGCACATCTTTTTGTTCAACTACGCCAGCTTGAGAGAAAGGTTTACCACGATCAAGACAACGCTAGCGGACTTGGCAATACCAACACCGTTTAACACCACATCGATCTGTGTTTGCCGTCATTGGCGCGACGTTGCTTATGACACTCCTCAACTTTGGGAGTACATACCACTCCACCTACCCGCTGAAGACGTTCAGAGACGCCTAGATCGATCTAAAGGCTATTTTATCCACATTTCCAGTGATCTATCTTTCAATCTCGCACCTGCCATTACACATGCCGCGCGGTGGAAGACTCTGCACCTCCAAGCTACCTTCTCGACACGGAATCACCCTCTCTTGCGTGACTTCCACCTTCCAGAGTTGGAGCACCTTGTGCTAGCCTGGGACAAAGACGTTCGTGGGGGCATCGTTTCTACAGGGTTCCAAACACCTCGACTGCAAACGGCCGCATTCA
>CEMH01200901.1:0-13701 GCA_001179725.1 Macrocystidia cucumis | reverse complement strand
GAGAGATCGGTTCAAGGGTCTGGGGGGGAGAAAAATACCCAAGCAGGGTAAGATGTAACGAGAAAGAAAGAACCTGTGGGGTGGGGGGAGAGCATGCCGCGCCCCGGAAACCCGAAATGAGTTGGGCAATACGGTGCCGAGCGTCAGCGAGAACTGGTTTTGTCCCCTTCCACCAGCCCTTTGATCAAGCTTCAATTCAGATTCCTCAGGTGCTTTCTCGTTCATTATGATTTTACGTTCGGGGGTTTGGGGGGAGTGGAAGGTCGCTGAAGCTTGAAGGTTTCCCCCCCCTTCTCTCTGGCTTAGTTGACCCCCTCTGTTTGTTGACTTGCGATGTTAAAGGAACTTGGCGTAAATGAGCTTGAAGGCTTCCCTGCATGAGGATTGATATTCTTGAAACCGACCCCCTCGCCCCCCCTCCCTTCACCCACTTTTACGGGTTGACTTGCGTTTTGAAGAAGGAATTGGGGGGGGAGGCGGTGTGCTTATAGCACCGAGAAGGGGAAATGAAGCCATTTGACGTTTCATCCCCCCCCGGGCCCTTCCCGTCCCGTATGGATCCGGATCTCTCGCCCATTACGACCGCACAAAAGGTTCTAATATCCGCACAACTTCACCCACCTAATGACCTCCCAAAAAACCACCAACGCTCACAAATGGGGTGCGAGGCACTCCCCCTCCCCCCCAAAGAAGGGATTCCTGCTCATCAAATTATAAATGAACAAAAACGAAACAAAAAAAAAACCACAAGGAAAAGGAAGCGATCATCATCGTGTTCTCTCTTCACCTTCTGCCTAGGCATCAATAAGTTTCACTTCCTGCGGGCCATCCCCATCCCCCTCAGGCGACGTTTTCTTGGTAGGCTTGCGTGCATAGAACTCGGCAATGATCTTGGGGTTGATCCGGTTCAGCTGTTCCTTGGGGAAGATACGCAGCAAAGACCAAGCCAAATCAAGAGATTCGAAAATGGTCCGCGATTCATAGGCACCTGTTCACATTTTGGGAAGCCAGTCAGCGAACTATCTTTCTTGATTTCCCTTCTTATCCCATCCAATGACTGACGGACGGCTGATATGGAGGTTGGCAGAGATCACGAACCTTGTCCTACAAATTGATGCTCAAATTTGTCAAGGAATTCCAATGCGAGCTTGTCCTCAGCAGAGAGAGCTTCTTCTCCGACGACGGCCTTCATTGCGGCGGCATCGCGTCCGATGGCGTATTTGGCATACTACCGGCAGCGTCAATGGAACCACACATTTTCTACCAGGGTTTAGCCCAGCTCACTAGTTGATTTGACACATCTCCGTGATCCTTTCTCGTCAGTTTCTCGCCAATGGCACTCTTCATCAGACGTGACAACGAAGGCAGCACATTGATAGGTGGGTAAATCTGTCTGTTGTGGAGTTGACGGTCGACAAAGATCTGCCCCTCCGTAATGTACCCCGTAAGATCAGGAATAGGATGTGTGATATCTAAAGCAAGGTTTGTTGACGACATACACGGAGTGATCATGAGACTCTCACCGTCGTTTGGCATCGTAAGAATAGGTATCTGCGTGATCGATCCATTCCTGCCCTGCACCCGTCCGGCACGTTCATAGATGGTGGACAAATCCGTGTACATATATCCTGGATACCCGCGACGACCTGGAACCTCTTCTCGGGCAGCAGACACCTGGCATTCATGTCAAAATGAAGTTGAGAAGGCATGTCGTAAGGACGTCACCTCACGAAGCGCGTCTGCGTAAGACGACATATCGGTCAAGATGACCAAGACATGCTTCTCCAGCTGGTACGCATAATACTCAGCAGTGGTAAGGGCGAGCCTTGGTGTAATTATCCTCTCGATCGTGGGGTCATTGGCCAAATTCAAGAAGAGGGTGACGCGGTCGAGACTGCCATTTGATTCAAAGTCTTCCTTGAAGAACCGGGCTGTCTCCATGTTTACACCCATAGCCGCAAAAACGACGGAGAAGTTGTCCTCATGGCCATCATGCACGTCCTTGGTTGGTCTCTTGACTAGACCTGCCTGTCGGACTATTTGCGCAGCGATCTTTGACTTCTCGTCGGCCGACCGCACGTAAAATCCAAAAGATAACAAAACATGCAACTGACCTCATTGTGGGGAAGTCCCGCAGCCGAGAAGATAGGGATCTTTTGACCCCGGGCAATGGAGTTCATGGTGTCAATAGTGGATATTCCCGTCTGAATCATTTCCTCGGGGTATATGCGAGAATAAGGATTGATGGGCGAGCCTGCAGCCTCGCAGAATTCATTAAGCATGAAGCTGGGTCGTAACCGGCGGTGCTCACCGTTGATGTCCAAGTAGTCTTCCGCAAAAACCTTTGGGCCCTGATCAATTGGCTTCCCAGAGCCATTGAATATCCGCCCCAACATGTCCTCAGACACAGGCAATTTCAAGCTGCTTCCCGTAAACTCCACATGTGTTGATTTAACATCCACGCCCGACGTCCCTTCGAAAACTTGCACGATCGCTTTTTTTCCTTGCACCTCCAGAACCTGACCACCACGTTTCGTGCCATCGGGAAGGGTCAACTGTACGATCTCGTTGTAGGAAGGAAACTGAGGTAGAGCCGCTCATCAGAATACAACACCCTCACGCGTAAACAAGCGGTATCTTCACCTTGACGTTATCAAGCACCACAAGAGGCCTGGAGATGGCGAGGCCATCATGAATTCAGAAACGCCAAGGACGTGTTGATTCCACCCACCCGTTAATTGCCGATACCGTTCGGTAATCTGTGGGTTTTTTTACATTTAGTTTCTTTTCAAGGGTGCCCAAGGATAAGCTAGAGTGTATCACCTAGATGAGGTTGTACGCGGTACTCCTTCGTCACTGCAGCCGCGTTGATAGCAGCAAGTTCTTGATCGCTCAAACGATGTTCCAAAGGCATGATAGGTAACCAAGGTACAGTTCTTTAAGACGTGGCGACGTTGCGAGATCGTGCACACTTCAAAGTTGGCGCTGTGGGTTTGTGTGCTGCAATGACGATCAAGAGTAATAAGGCAATATTTTCACACGCATTTTGTACCAAATATTGTGGCAATGTATTCCGAGCTGATCTGCAAGATTGATCTACAAGCTTCCTCAAAATATGGCCGCTTGAAGAGTGTACTACTTCTATTCTCCCCCCGGACCTTCGAGTAACAAGCGAACAACTCGGTCAGCAGCGACCTTTGCGTCATCGGCACTCGCAGACCTAAAAACGCGGCAAATCATGTCACAAAGTTTCTAGCAAGACAATGGGATCTCGTACCACTCCGTTTCTAGCAAAAGTTCCTCCACTTCGTCGATTTCGCGGTCGAGTTCCGCATCTTGCAAAGCGAGATACAGTTTTTCCGCAGCATCTGCTCGTATCTGAATATTTAAAAAAAAATTCAGACGTTGACGGCCAAAAATAGGATCAACGCGTACAGTGGGAAACTGGTGAGCTAAAAAGGGAACCAGGTTTCGCGTACAGGACTCAAAAAGCGGCGGGAATTGAAGAAGGTGAATAACTCTGGGTAGCACAAATCAGTTTAAGAAGGACGTAGTCGAGGCTCGGGAAGCATACATCTTCATCGACTCGTGTATCCTCTGCGTGCTCTTCAGCCTCGCCACATTTCTTGAAGCGATGGCAAGGAAGGCGTTCAACCTGGACCAGGGTGTTATAAACGTCAAAGCGTGTCAACCTAACGGCGAACTTGCTTTTCAGTGACCACCGGGTCTTCCGCAACGTGAGCTAGGGCCCTCAGATCCAACAGCGTGTTCACAGCCTGAAGCACTGGAATCACTACGAGATTGGAAGAAAGATTCACTCTCGCTTGGGCGGCTAGCGCCTCGAGCAATCGGAATATGTCGTAGCCTTTGTCATTCACGGTCTTGACGGGCAATTCCTGAACATAGGCAGCTAAGCTTGCCGCCAACGGTCGTTGCTGATCCGAGATTAGAAGACCAGATAACTGCCGCGGGGTGGGTACTCACCACACTATCAGTTTTGCCCCCGAGGCTGAACACCAGTCCAGATAGAAGCGCATCGTGGTATTCTGGGATCGCGAGAAGCTGCAAGATCTTCGGGAATAATATCTGACCCTCGCTCCAGCTATAAACCTCCCCTTCGCTGGAAACGCAAGCCGTCAAGACCCTGCCCGTATCGATAAAGTGGGGCCCTACTTTGAAAATAACTTCTGCAGAAGTTCAACGCCAGGCAGACGCCAACGCTCTGGGGCCTCGCATTCAGGTGATGGCAGGGAAAGAAGCCGCAAGAATGAAACTCCAGCCTGCCGCCGAACATTATCCAACCTCCCAACGCCTTGTCTCAAAATGGCTGCGACCACTCGATGATAACCCGAAGGTGGAAGGTAGGATTCGAAATCCGGGATACTCCCTGCATTCCTAATCAAGCTTTCGGAAATTGTCGCCACCCCTTGGATGCAGACCATTCGAACCCAGGAGCCGACGTCCCCCCGTTCATCAATGGAATAATCTTCCAAACCCTTCTCCATGGCAATATACATTGCTTGGACTTCATTCGGAGCCAGGCCTAGCGGAGTTCATCAATGAGGGAAGGGGACACATGAAGCTACAGGGTCACACACGCTGTGTGAGATGTGGGATCACATTGTTAATGATTGCAGGCATTGCAATATAGCAGTTACGGCGAGCTTCAATATTAGACCCTATGGACAGTGGCTGCCAATACCGTCAGCTAAGAGTAGGAGCGACACGTGAATGAATTGGCTTCTCGTACAACGGTGGAAACTTTGACCGATTCCAGAACACATTTAACGGCTCGCCCAAGGCAATCCGGGTAGGACTCATAATCGATAGCTGCGATGAGCTGGCCTAAGCCTTGTTGCATTGACGTAGAGCCCGAGGGTAACTCCTCGATTAACGTGCTATGGCCAACGTCAGCTTATTGGCATCCATTAATAAAAGAAAAGATGAACTCATCTGGTCACGATGGCCGAACAGTCTACCAGCTTACTGATGGAGCTCATTGCTTGAGCAGCTTGCTCTTGGACTAATGCGCTTCTGCCTTTCAACCCCTGATCAATGAGCTTTTTCCATCCTGCGAATGGGGATGACCGCTCGAGCTCAATTTCATCTTGAGTTATCGTCACCCCGGCAAGACGACAGGCAGCCGCAGTTACGATTTCATTACGAGTGCCAAACAGCACATTGGTTGGAACGAGAGCTAGTTTTCCAAAGATCTTTGTGGCCAAATCAAATTCGGTCTGGATACCGTGAGAGGTGTTCCTTACTTGTTGTTTTGCACCCTCTGAACGATCGCTTTGCACATTTTCATAAGCAGTGGCGACTTCGGATAACGCCAGCAAACCACCATGAACGTCGTTCGTGTCAATAGATGAGAGTAATTTCGACTAGCAACAGTCAGTGAGAACAACAAAAGAACGAATCAAGGGATACATACTGATTCCTCGATGGCACGCGGCCCTAGGACGTCCACATCAATTTCACAAATTTTACGAAGGGATTGCGAGCCGAGTTCTCGCACTGAGATGTCCCAATGCCGTAAGAGCGTATGAAAGATGTGGTCGAACAGTGCATATCGATATTCGGGATATCTTGGGGTTGATCATTGACACACGCATGAATAATGAGAAAGGAACCGAGACGATCTCACTGTGCCACTCGGGGTGCTGCCTCGATGAAAGCATTTCTTCTCACGCTGACAACATAAAAATCTGTCTCTCGGAGGGTATCGATTCCGTGGGGAAACAGGCTCTGTAGTGACGAGTCTTAAAAAGGAAAGTGGATTTACTGATTGAGATCCTGCACTCACCGTTCTTCCGACATGCTCCTGAAACGCTGCACTGGCTGCTCGGCGTATGTGTACTTCGCGATCGTAAACAGCAACGGTAACAAGGTGACGGGCAAGATTGGCTGAATGGGGAAGCAACGCAGAGTGATCCTGAGTCCTCGCAAGTGCCCACAGCACATATGAAGCCGCATCACGGACGTTCGATCCGATCGAGTGGGCTCCCTTGCGCACGTCAAAATACAACGCCTATAATATGATCCAAAGTAGTCGTGTCACTGAGCCGGGTTAGAATCGTCGTTTTGTTTACGTACTTTGGACATCCACTCGATCAACTGTGCGAGCTTGTCAGTGGGCACAAGCCCTCTTCGCGCAATTTCAGCACACGCTAAGCATGCTCCATGCCAGGTGGCTTCCGCGATGGCCGGGATATCGGATATAGCGGCGGCGCTTTGGGAGTGAATAGCAAAATGGCCTAGCACAGTTTCGAAGACCTGATGAACAAAATCGGCTGGAAGTCGTTCGGAAATTCGCGCAACACCCTTGGCTGCAGGATACCGGACGATCGTGTCCTACGGATTGATTAGATATTGATGTGAATGATATAAATGAGCCTGAAAGACCTTGTCCTGAAGACCATCGAAAAGCTGCTCCAACACCATTTCCACGCATTCAGGCACTTCCCCTTCATCTTGGACTACCGTGGGTGCTTCAACTGAATTCCCTTCGGCCAATAGGCGCGCTGAAATGCACGGTGAACGTCTGGAGTTTTCCCATACCATATCATCGTACCTTTTCTCGTTCTGTCAGACGGGGGCGGGAGACACCGAAGAGCAATCCATGAAAGCAATTTTATCCTCAGCTTTCGTAAAATTGTGTTTCCAGTCAGGGTGAGTCGGCTGTCTATAGCCGCACCGATGCCGAGGAGGGACGTCAAGCCTGATTGTATCAGGTCTGTCGGCGCCGACTTTACAATCTCGCATATAGCCTGCAACAACCCGATAGCCTATGAAAACGCGTTACATCAATCAGAAAAAAGTATGAATAAGAAACTCTGCTTTTTACTGTCAAGACGTCTGCTTTTCCCGAAATCTCCTCTTGAGAAGTCTGTAAAAATCGCAACAGCTGGGTTTTGGTGTCTTGCCTGTTCTGCGTCAGCATTCACCCAGGAGGAGATTTGGGCGATCAACCAACCTGACATAGAGTCTCGCGAGCAGAATTGCCGCAGCAGTCCTTTCCACCCCCGCATAGGGGAGGTAGCGTTTGGCGAGTCCCTCAATCCGACTAACAGTCTCTCCTTCGCGCCCCACCTCATCAAACTGTGCCAAGTCGAACGGAAGCATGCAAACCAACGAAAGCCATATCAACACGACGTATCTAAGGGCCCACTGGAATTGGTATCTGTTCTCTGCGTCGTGAAGTTCTAAGAAGTTGATGGCGATACTCAGATCAGCAATTTCGTGGGGGAAGAATCTGACTGGTTTGGTTTCGTTGTGATTGATTCACGGCTACAACAAGGGAGCTGGGTGTAGCACGTACTGATGTGTTTGTAACCTCTACATTTGACGTAGAGATACAACACCTGGGCAAGGCGCTGGACGCGTGCTCTGCTAATCACCCGTTCTGGGTCTGCGATCGCGGCCTTGGCAAAGGTTTTGATGTGATCAACGACGGGAGTGACGAGTTCTTCCAGGTAAGGATCAAGGAGGTAAGATTGCTCTTGAAATTCGTCAAGCTTCAAACCAAACCAAAACGCGTCAGAATTGGATATCTCAGCCAAGAGGGGAAGGGGAAGGGCGTACAACGACGCTGAACTTTTGAAGAAGATACCACTCGTCGTGCGAAGTGTGGTCTGGCTCTTCAAACAGGTCCAACGCGAGAATTGTGTTTTGGAGTTTGACAAACTCGTCGTGTTTTTCGAAGGTTGCGAAGACTTTTCTCTCGTTTTCTTCCTCAACGGGGGGTGGTTGTTCGCTCATCGTTAACGATCACTTGAGCAGATTAGAATATCAACCTGCGCGTGGCAAAGTGTGAATATCGATGAGCATCAACGACGCCAATCAATATACGGTCTGGCGAGCTCGGAAGCGGTTATGACTGTTGTCGTGGACGTCATCATCTGAGCGTGCTCTTCTTACGTCAGCAAATCTTTTCCATCATGAACCAGAACGCTCAATCGCGGGGGACAAAACGCAAACGTTACGAGCCACCAAAGGAGGCAAGTCAACGTGAATAATTGGCTATGGTCTCTGATACTAATTTTATAGGATCCTGATGTTAAATTAGGAGGAAAACTTGTGCGCTTACCATCATTCTTTTATGTTTCTTCATTCAATTCGTCCATCTTTAGCACCATGACCTCAAAGAAATACGGAAAATAGCCAAAAGGGCGAAAGTTTTCGAGCTTCAGAAGCAGGTGAAAAAGTTGAAGAGTGTTCGGTGTGTGGAGGTACACCTCAATTTCGCGTTCATTTCTGACCTCAGTTTAGGCAAAAGGAAGGCAGTTCCGAGGAAGTACAGGAAGCAGAGGCTCAGCTAGAGTGTTTGAAGGTGATGATATGTCATCATACTTCTGGTCTCCCTTTTACTCATGTGGGTAGACGATCAACCATGAACCTATTGCGCACTTCGTGTTCCGGAGCAGGCTCCTCAAGGATCGTATCCTAGCCGACAACCCCGTTGCGCAAAGCTTTATCGAAAAAGAACTCACCGCCACAAGCTTTACTCCATCCTCACCAGGAACACCAGCTTCCAAGGTCGAGAGTCGACTTTTAAGCTCCAAAATCCTAGCGACGGAACTACACTCCATCATAGCAGACCTTCGAAGGGTCCTTCAACCCGAAAGCGAGTCACACGAGCAGATAGAAAGAACCTTGCCGGATGAAAGTAACGGGCTTCCGGAACGGCCTCAGAAGAAGGGGAAGAAGGCACAGAAGGATGCAGCTGTGGAAGACGGCACCACTTCAAGCCGCACCCCCCGCACTCTAAGCGATGTCAACGAGGGTATAGATACTTCCGACTCCGAGGCGGCGCGCGATTTTTATGACGAGGAGGAAGGCGATGACTTTGGTTGGGAGTCTGGAACGGTTGATGAAGATGGGGGCCCATCGGGTGCTCATACTGACGATTCGGAATCTGCGTTATCAAGCGGGTCAGCCGGACAAGAGGCTGGCGATTCACTAGACGTACCAAAGTTAAAATCAAGTACTGCCTCTCGGACTGCGGGAATCGCCAAACCCGACCCTCCAAAGGCATCAGCAAAGGCTACTGGCGTACAATCAACCTTCTTACCCTCTCTTGCTGTCGGTTACATCCGCGGAGGCTCAGATGATTCCGACTGGAGTGAAGATGAGGCAAAGATCGCCGACATCAACCCCAAAAAGAACAGGCGTGGGCAAAGAGCGCGACAAGCGTACGTTACCTTCGCTCATCTCCGTCGCTTTCCCTCACTTACTTTCCCATTCACTCATTCACGCGCGTACTTCTTCGTGATCTTCAGTATCTGGGAAAAGAAATTCGGTCGCAATGCGAACCACAAGAAAAAAGAGGCCGAAGCTGAAGCAGCAAAGCCCCAACGTGCTACGCGAACCCGTGGCGAAGCTTCGGCACAAAAGAGAAAGCCCTCAAAAACTCCAACACACGTTCATGGAAAACAACACCACCAGACACCTGATTCGGGGTGGGGTCAGCAACGCGTCATCTCTAATTCGAAAGCTTCTATCAAAGTTTCAGGGGGTTCCCATTCGGAAGGAGGATCACTCCATCCTTCCTGGGAAGCCAAGCGGAAGTTGAAAGAGAAGGAGGGTGCGGGGATCGTTGCCAGTCAAGGCAAGAAGATCAAATTTTCGTAGCACGTCTTGCGTCATACTTCCATTTGAGTATGTATGCCCCTATCGATGTTAGTTGTGATACTCGAATCGAATTGAAAAAAAAACCTATAAACCATTACAATTTGCCCAAAAATGAAGAAAAAGATATGCTATACAAGAATGAGGGGTAAAACGATATAGATGTCAAGGATATAATGGGAGGGAAATGATCAAGAACGTCCAGAACTAGATTGACAAACATGCCTTTTGCCACCAACTAATCGACATTCCCTGGAGCACCACAACACACCACACCTTCCACATCGAGGAAAATCAGTCCCTGGTTTGTTGCAAGTTACGCAATACATTTTGTGTGTACATAGTTTGGACTTGCGTTCCAGACTTGCTAGAATGGGGTGCATCTTTGAGGGTTTCTCCTCGAGCGGAGATGAAACGTCATTGGAATCCAATGAGGGCCATAGCGGTAAGGGGAGATATGAATTGGTACTTCGTGGGGAAGAAGGCGTTGTCCGGCTGATAGACGGGATAGTAGGCGAAGGGGGTGCAGACGATAACGGAGAATCTACGGGGGTGTTGTCGCTAAAGGTATGCAGGACATTGGGGAACGTTCGTTTTTTGATGGGGATACCGCGCAGGCTCGCCCTTGCGGTCCGTGTAGTAGGAATGAATGAGCCTGAGGCTTCATTTCGGCCGATGTGGATGGTGGTTACACCTGCAGTCGATTTGAAGTCAAGCGTTATCTTGGACGACTGCATGGAGGACACCGACAACAGCGAGAGTGTACGTGCGCGACGGTATGTCCGTGTCTGCACTGGAAATGGTGTCTAGAGGAGTCCGACGTTGAGTGAGCATGTCAATCACTTGCAAGAGTGTGGCACACGACGACTTACCTGGGACTGGTGGGAAGCCATGGGGTCTTTGAGCATACACCAGCAAGATAAGATGGGTATATATATGAGAATCAAAGGAAATCTTGATGGCAAGAATGCACCAGCAGTAATTTAAGAAGCGATATGCTTTGGGTTTGCGAGGTCAGTTTAAAAGGAGAACCGGGAAACGTAGATTGGTCAGGAACCGAGAATGATATCAAGTGGCGGACCTGCTGGCTATAGAATAGGTGGCGATAAGGGCAACGGTTGATGGATTCAAGCAGGTGAATGAGCTGTCGGTTGACGGAGACTCACTGTGGAGGTTTGAGGAGAAATTTCAAAGGCCAAATATCATAAGCAAATGACCACACTTTATAAATAATAATAATAAAAATTACTATATTTGGACCAGATCCATGTGACCGCGATCTCGATCTTAACGGGACTCCGGGCAATCGCGCCTCCTCGAGCTCACCTCGCAACGTTCAGTCTTCCCCACATCCCCTCTATATCCATCTTGATCTCGTTTTCTAACATGTCCGAAATACCGATGGGTAACTAGTACTATTCTAAAGTGTTCTTTGCTCAACTTCCCACAGACGCGGTAGGGAGATTCGACTGTGGAAAGAAATATATGATTCTAATGTCTGGTGCGAACATATATATTGCCGGATCAAGACCGAATTCACCATTGAAGCTTGAGGGCCTTCGCCAACAACCATTGCCACCTCCGTTGCCGTCCGGGCTCGTTAGCATTCCATATCCGGATCTCGCAACCGATCTGCATTCGAAGGCGTCATTCATTTCCCCTCCTTTCGAAGGCGTTCGTTGGCGCGAACGTTTCTCACGCGCTCGAACAATTTGATCAACGATCATGAACCTTGGCTTGGTCACACGACCGCATTTACGACCCTGTTCGCGGGGGGTGAGCAATTATCCTTCTCCGTTTGGCTCACAAAACACATTCAGTCCATGGAGACTTGTGTTCCTTCCATCTCACTTTGGAGCACAAAAAGTGCTGGCAGCGGTCCGCGCGCCGCGTTGATCCACTCTCCGCCACCCATGACACGATCGATAACCTCATGGTCTTTCCCCATATTCTCAGACACCTTGCTTCTCGACGTTTTTAGTTCAAGGAAGATATTGCTACTCGGTTTTTCTGTCCTGTCTCGCCGCCCTCCCGGCTAGGGCGTTACAGAGGGCGCTACATTGCTGTCATTACATGTTGCAACGATGCCAAACGCTCTTCCTAGTTGTCGTGTTGGGCACTTGCTGGCCCTCGGGATTACCTCGGGCTGAGAAGCTAAATATCGGCACGACCGTGGTTGGCGAAGGCGGGTACAAGACGTATCACGGTCTTGTGATTCTACGTGCGGCCGCTCAACGCTCGCCCCCCCACCAGCTACTCAACTGAAGGCTGGGTCATTTATCCATTGGAAGGTTCAACTGCATAAATAATGCAAACGCCTCCTACTGCCGCTAAGAAGGAACGTCTTGGCGTTCTTTTCTTCGGAAAAAGAGACCTTTAAATAACCTACGATAGGCACTTGTCGAAGTTCCTGTCAACCCCCTCGTTTGTGTCGTGTTTGACACGCTTGTCCTGATCCCACCCCCCTTGACCCCTCTGCGCACTTTGCACATCAACCCAAACCCTGCGATTCGAGATTGATAGGATAGTAGACAAAGCGATGGACGTTCACGGGCAGGATTCGAAAGGTTCAACCGAACAGGAAGGTTCTGATAAGGAGAGTTTCCCGATCCGCGTGCAACCCAAGACGCCGTTGGAACGTCAGACTGCCCTCAAGGCAGCATTGGAAGTTGATCCTGGCGTGACGCGATGGAGCACGCGTGCGTTCCAAGTAAGTCTTTTCCCGTATTTGATCCATGTTCCCCGAACTGAACTTCTTTCGTTTTCTGCCTTTTTTTTGCGTGCATACGTGCTGACGACGTATCTTTCCTTATTATTGCCAGATGTACCTGATCACCCTCGTGGTTTGCTGTTGCTCTGGTGATAGTGGATTCGACAGCACGGTACTTTTCCTCTTCCGCTGCCGCGATTCTCTGTTTAAAATATGAACCCGGCCATCTGACGGACTCCGCATCCTATGTTTTTTGCGTTTTCCTAATGTGGATTATAGGTCATGGGCGGAATCAATAGCATGCACCAATATCAGTCGTATTTCGGAATGACCGGCGTTGGTTCAAAAACCTCGTGAGATCCTTTCCCTCCTTTGTTTTTGCTTCAGGTTTCTGTATCAGCCTCGTTTCGTCATCATCTGACATCAACCTGTCTGCTTTCGTCACAGAATCGTGTTCGGAATATTCACCGTGTACGTATTTCACATACATCCATGCAATATCGTAGCTCGTTGCCCAGCCTCGTGTTTGCACAAGACCAACGGGCAGTATTCGCGGACTTTGTCTGCCTCCGTCGTTTTATCTTCCTTCCTTCCTTTGCGTCTGGCTAGATCTGATAATTATAACCCAAACTTCTCCGTACAGAGGCTCGATATGGTATGTGTACTTCTCTTTCCCCTCCACCTTTACAATTTCGAAGATCGGCGAATTGCTAACGAACTATTCTGGCTCTGTTTGATTTCTTTGTGTGTGTCCGCTTTACCACACAGCGGAACCATTCCAGCCTGTGAGTCAACCACTGCGGTGGGGGAAATCACCCAAGAGATTGGATATCTGATATCTTCCTTTCCCTTTTATATATATCGATTTCATCTTCCAATCGGTGGTTTTTGTGGGGTTTTTTTTTTTTCTCTCGAAAAGCTTATCTTCCTGATAAATTTGGACGGAGGTTTTCGATGTGGTTTGGGAACGCGCTGCTCGTGTGAGTTATTTTTCGATAATTAAAACCAATCGACCAGTCTTCGAGTATGAGTCCGTTAACCTTTTATTTCTTTTATTGATAGGATCGGAGCTGTGATCACTGCGAATGCGACGAACAAGGATATGTTCCTTGGTGGTCGATTCCTTACAGGTTCGCTTTCTTTGTGTTCCTGCCTTTTTGGCGTCCTTTTTATGGGTGCTAAACCAATGTCAAATGATGAAGGGTTTGGATCGTCTTGCGCTGGAGCCTCTGCGAAATCGTATTTGGCAGAAATGGCGCCTCCTCATTCTCGAGGCGCCTACCTAGGCTTCTTGAATTCCTTGTACGTACTGAAGTGTTCTCTTTCCGTTTTCCGTCCTTGTGTTGCATTTTCTGCGTTTT
>CEMH01200895.1:0-12224 GCA_001179725.1 Macrocystidia cucumis | reverse complement strand
CGGTTTTGTAGGTTACTGACCCGACGGTTGACTTGATACTTCATCACGCCATCCTTCTCTCGCGGTTTCGTCATAACCACTAAAAAACAACCCACGCGTCAGCAAAAAAGTCCGAAAATTAGTGGGAAAACGAATGTAACACTTACTATAATTGTCAAACAGTAACACGAACAGCTCGCTCCACCCGTTCCACTCGATCCCACTATCAGGTTGACGAAGCAACTTGCCGGTGTGCAACAACGATCGATGTTCGTCCAAAAGGTCCATATCCTAGACAGTATATGCGCCCATTACCATCCACCCCATTCTGTTTCATAAGAAAGAAAAAGGAAACAAGACGACACGTACCACAACCTCTCCCTGTTTGAACATCAAACTCGAATTATACCTCCACAACTCCACTTTCTGCTTGGCCGATGCCACTCCAGGCTCGCTTTCCTTCCCAAGCGCCTTGATCACATCGAGAACGTCGGGAATATCCTGTTTGTCTCTGTGGTTGCTGGGAGTCTCCTCCATGATGGTCTTCAACAACAGCTCGTATCGAAGAAGTCGAGGAATCGGTCTGTTGATAAAATTCTTCATATCCAAACGATGCGCTTCCGGATGGCGCGTGCAATGCTGTTCATCAAGATTACGAAGGGGAAAAACAAAAGTAAAAGTAAAAACAAAACAAACAGTGTCATCAGCATCTTCAAATCTCCTTGAAACAGGGGGGAGGGGACAAATTGGTCTGAAAGAAAGAGATTCACCTCTGCAAACGCTTTGAAAGCAGGATTAACAGCCATCTCTTCATCAATCCTTTGAGACGCAATCGGGTAGTTGGGTATGTACTCCAAATAAGCTTCTCGAAAGTTGAGGGCAGCATCCATGATCGCGGCTGTGATGCTCCGTATCTTGGGGTGTTGCTCAGTTTGAATCTGATGCAACGTATCAACCAAACGACGGTGGTGCGCGTGGAGTTCAGCAAAGTTGTGGAACACGTCTTGGAGGAACCGTTCGAGCCGCTCAGGGGGGATGATAGGGGGAGATGCGTTCCGCAGTGGTCGAACGTACATCTAAAGAACAATACAACACGGCGTGACCATCAGTTATCCAACTCATTGAAAGACAAGGATGAACTTACATGCTCTATATTTTCCAGATCCTTGACGTACCCCATCTCCCCTTGAATCAATTCAAAGATAATCCTAAAAATGCTCAACCGTCAGAAAAAACATGGTCCAAACAAAACTGAACGCAAATAACTCACGATTGCCTCTTCGCCTCCTCCTTCGTAAACGCTTTCCTATCATCCGGCGACACCAGATCATGCCATTGCCACTTTGCCGTCACACCCTTCCCCATTGCAGACTGGAACGTCCTCAGCTGCGCAACCGCCTGTAGATTCTTTATCGCCTTGATAGACTCCGTCAAGAAATCTGCATCTGGATTCCTCTGATCCGTCTCATGAAGGATCGCCTCCAACAACACAGGGTATTTCTGCAGGTGCTCCGAAGGTCGATTCAAGAGAAGCCTAAGATCCGGACGTATAGATTCGCCTGAACGCGTTGCGTGTTTCCTCGAACATTTCTAAGCAAGAAAAAAAAAAAAAGGCCAAAAAATCCACAATAGTCAGCTCTGATCAACAAATAACCACCACCCACCTCGTCCGCAATAAACTTAATAAAGAAAAATACACACCTCCAGGAACAACCTAAAATCGGGATTGGCGTCCAACTCCTCTTTCATCCTCTTCTCCGCCAACGGATACCTACCCACATAAATCGGATAAACCTCTCTAAACTCCATCGCCGCCTCCAAGAACACATCCCCGATCCTCTGAATCACAGGCGCCTGCTCCCGCTGACGCACATACATCACATCAAGCACGCGTTTGTTGCATTCCTTCAGCTGCAAGATGTTTCCGAAACACTCTTCGATGAACTCTTCCAGCTGGTGGGCGGGGATGACGGGAGGGTTGGCGAGCCGAAGCGGTTTGATGAACGCGGTGTGGATCGTGTCCAAGTCTTGAAGGTATTCTTCCTCCTTGCTGATGAGTTTGTGTATAATCCTGGGGGTGTTTTTATTTGTTTTTAATGCTTGGAAAGATGGCGAGGAGGAGAAGAAAAGAAAAGAAAAGAACTCACGTTTGTCGTTTAATCTCGCCTTCTGGAAGAGATTTCAGGATTTCAGGTGGGACGAGGGTTGTCCAACCACCTCGTGTCGCAGATGGGACAGGTTCCGCCGCTCTCGAATGATGCCTCAAAATCGGATCTCCCTACAAACAACACAAAAACCGAAAAAAAAAAAAATGGCAAACGAAACCGTCATCATCATCAACATCACCATAAACTCTTCACCACAACACAAAACAAAAAAGGGCCAAAATGAAAAAGAAAAAGTGAAAAAGTACTCACAAGTAAAGGACAACTAGGCGAATAACACCTCCCCCCATCCCCACAATTCGGCGAATAGCACAACGTCAACAACGTCACCACCCCAGTCGGTAATTCCTCCTTATCCACCATCGGTCTCGAGCGACTCTCAGAATCTTCCGGCGCGTTGAAATCATCCATGAACATGTAAACGTCTTCAACTCCATCTTGCAACAACTGTCCTCCCCATTCGACTTCGGAAAAGAAGAGCTGACTTTGCAAGCTCCGTGCGACCTGTAGGGCGGCCCAACGATCGGAGCTTGATACGCCGTGGTTCTCGATCAGATCCCGTTGGATGTGTTGTTGAATCGTCGACTAAACGAGACAAAAAAAAGAGCAGACGAGGGCAGGGTGAAAAGGACGAAAAGGAAAATCCCAAATCAGCATCCACACCATGAACCACAGACATGAACTCAAAACCACATACCACGATATCCTTTCCAGTGAATGCACGCGGATACGGCACGCTTCCCTTCACATGCGTTCCCCTCGGCACTTTATCCCTCAAATTCACCGCATGATGCGACAACAACGCAAAGTTCACAAACGCATTTTCATCATCCGTATCCCACTCTTCCTCTTCCTCCATCGCATCCGAAAGCTGTTGCTGGTGTTGCTGTTGCTGTTGCTGCTGCAGTGCATTCGCGTAGCCGCTCTGATGACTTCCCCTGCTGTTATTCCCATTATTGTTGTTGTTGTTGTTGGGCGAATCGTTATACCGCGCAAGCGCTCTCAACACCTCCGTTGGCTGTCTATGCACCCCATGTTGGTCGCCTGACCTGTGATCGCCGTACGAAATGTAGTACATGTCAGAATCAGTCGACATCCCACGTGAAGGCGGGTTGATGTTCTGTGAGGAAGGACCAGCTGTGGGCGTTACGATATTGTAGTATGTAGATGGACCAGCTCCAGACGCGTTCTTGGAGGGCGTCGAAGGACCCGCATTGTACGTATTTGAAGGACCAGCTGCGGACATGTTGTTATAGGACGTAGTAGCACCTCCATTGTAAAGTGATGTTGAGGTACCAGCTGCCTGCGTGTATGGTGCTGGATTGACGTATGGATTGTGGTTGATCCCTCCGCTGCCGTAAATTGGGGTTGCTTGGTCAGAAGCACGGGAATAAAGCGAGTCCTGGTAAGAATACGCCGACCCGTTTGAAGGTGCTCGTTCGAGCACACGATCAGTTGATGGGCCATCTACAGAATTCAACAAGACGTCAGTCGTTGCATGATGGAGGCAGAAGTGGTCGTGAAAATGATGAAATGGAAATGGAAACACTTCTACCCACAAGGTACGGGAGGATCGTCGTCTAGATACTCGGAATCTGGCAGCTGCTGCTCTGGCTGGTCTTGAGATTGGAGATATCAGAATAAGAACATGAGAGGTGTCCATCAAGAAAACTCACAAGGTCCTGGAATTTCCGGGATCGACCTCGGAACCACGGGAGGGCCGCGCATGGCCGGGTGATTGAGCAATGAATAATGGGACCCTTGAAAGGTTTCGGGATCTGTCAACAATCTCGGTGTCGTTGGCGTATATGGGTTCACGAGCTCTGGGTGAAGAGACGAGATGGTGCCGACCGCTCTCGTCGGCAAGGGTCGGCGGGACTCTGATACTATTCCCATCTTAGTTTGGTCAGGCGCTGTCGAGCTGGCCTGCGGGGATTGTAGAGAGCGAAGGGAAGAGGTGGGACTGGTGTCCGACGGCAAAGGACGTGCATGGGGGGTCGGGGATTCCTTGACTGTTTCCAATACTGGTGCCTGGCGCCTGAAACGAAAGTGAGTATGTGAAGAAATACAATAGATAAACTCTGGGTACTCGGAAAGTGGAGGGAAAGTTGGCAGTACCGGGCGAGACCCTGGTGGTGCGGGAAGAGGGCGAGGAGTGGGGAGGGGTCGTACAACCTTTGGAGGTGGTCTTGAGTCCTGGGTCACCAGACGCGGCGTAACCTGATCAGGAACGGGCAGTGGTGTTGGACGTTCTGAGGCGATGGTTGGAAGGTCGACAACGGGTAAGGTGCGCTCTGGTAGGGCTTGTATCATGGTCGGGGGCTCAAACGATTTGGACGGGAGTGGTGAGGGCTTTTGGGTTAGATCTGGTATCTGAGCGAGCAGATCGAATGGGATACGACTGGACTGGGACTCGGCAGGGGAGGTGGGTGAAGAGTGCTGCGAATACCTGCTTTCTGCGTCGTCATCTGAAGACAAGGCGCTTGGACTGGGTGGTGCAATGACGACAACATCTTCGGTCAGTGTCGATTTCGGGGGAGGAGACTGCCTCTGTCTTGGAGGATCTGATAGTTGAACACCTTGAGGATAGGTTCCAGATCTGATTTGAGGTATAGAAGGTGGAGGGGTAGGGATTCGTTCTGCGAGTTCTGGGGATAAAGGTGGAGTTGGAGGGGTTGGATGTAAATCTGTTGGATGACCCTCTGTAGAAAGGTAAGGCGCGCTTGTATAACTACCCCAGACTTGCTTTGATAGTTCAATGAGTTCATCCTCTGTCGGTGGTCGTATCATCATCTTTGCGGACATGTTATGAGCTAGGATAGTACATGGATGATGGTCAAGCCTGAGCGTATATCAGTAACACATTCCCTTGGCTTGGCTTATAACCACCATCTAATACCACTACTCCGACCTACAAAGTTGAGGCTGTGGTCGTCGGCCTACAAATTACCGTGACAACGCGTTCATGGCTGTGTCTTCAACGGATAAGAAATCTTCCTCTTCAGTGCGAGATATGACCCTCTCAAATCCACCATTCGGTTCAAGGTATGTCGTATGTATACATCCTTGCATCTTTACTGACCACAATCTCACTACAAGATTCCTCACAGATGAAAGCAAAGTTTGGTCTCAAAACGCTTGGGATCATGTTCCACCCCCAGACGATCAAGAAGAGGCCATCGCGGCGTCGCTAGCCAAGCAAAAGCTGGCACCCGTCCCTTACGACGACAAAATCAAGTACAATGAAAAGCCAGCGAAGCATTGGGACAACTTTTACAAGATGAACGGAGTCAACTTTTTTCGTAACCGCAAGTGGTATGTAAATCTGCCTGTTTTCACTCTGACCCGGAGTCATTCCATTCAACAGGCTCCATAATGAATTCCCAGAGCTGATATCCGCAACTCAGGCAGAGGTGGGTCTGCGAATTGTTCCATCACAACGGCCACATATCCAACTGTCTAGGCAGGTCCAGTCACCATCGCCGAGATTGGTTGTGGTAAGCCGATGATAGAAATGGAACGTCTTTCCATATCCAACCTCATAAAATTCTTAGGCGCCGGAAATTCCGTCTTCCCACTCCTTTCCGCAAATCAAAACCCCGAACTCTCTTTGCGCGCATATGACTATTCCAACCACGCTGTCAAGCTTGTCCAAGTACGTTCTCTCCCCGTTTACAGCTGTCCCGGTGATCATCCAACTTTTGTTCTCAAGACGAATCCGCTCTACATTTCTCCGCCCTTGGGATCCATAAGCGCTTCAGTTTGGGACCTCACCTCCACCGCAGGCTTACCGCCCGATATAGAACCAGCAAGTGTTGATATTGTCATCCTTGTGTTTGTCTTCAGCGCCCTACATCCCGACGAGTGGGCTCGAGCCATATCCAACATTCACAAGGTATCAACTTGTCACTTCGATCATCATTTATTATAGAATAGAGTTCTCGTATAATTAACCAATCTCTCACAGATGTTGAAACCACAAGGCTTGGTTGTCTTCCGAGACTATGGTCGCTATGATCTTACCCAGCTTCGGTTTAAGACTGGCCGTCTGTTAGATGACAACTTTTATATACGTGGAGACAAGACACGTGTCTACTTTTTCGAATTGGGTGCGTTTCTACTTTCAACGCTTGCGATTATTTCCCATTGACTGACGTGGATGCGACACTCCTCGCCTCGTGTTTGTACATTTCTAATTTAGATGAATTATCGCTCTTGTTCACTGGTTCGCGTGTCCAAAGTGGTGATGTCGTCACACACACTGAGCGGGAAGAAATTGAAGACGAATCGCTGGCAATCGAAGCGGAATCAAGCCAACGTCGAGGTGAGTTTGTGAAATTTCGATTTTGATCCCCTGGGCACTCACCACTCACCACTCATCATCAATCTACCGCTCATCTCGTCCGTGTGTGGGCAGGCACGCTACAAAATTCTGATCATGATGGTAAATTTTCCCAATCTTCGGATCTCACTCTCACGTCGACAAACGTCGACGACGCAGACGAAGTGCACGAGAACTTCTCTTCGTCTTCTCTATCCACCTTATCATCGCTGCCAAACCGTTCATTGCATCCATCACTATCGCCATCATCATCAAGTTCTTTCCTTCTTCCTTCATCATCATCATCATCACAATCCGACCTTGCCTCATTCTCACCTTCTCACCCATCTGACATTAACGTCTCAACAAGTCCACCGATAATTCCATCATCGACATCTTCCTTACCTTTATCATCGTCTTTATCACCGACACCCTCACCACATCAACCACCACCTTGTAGTAAACCCAGTTCTCTCGTTCAAACCACCGTTGTTCACCCCAACCTGCTCTCGGAACCATGGTCCACGTTGGCTCTCCATCCGCTTTTCACCACCGAGCAGCTGGGGATCGATAGGAGGTTGCTCGTTAATCGGAAGAGGCAGTTGAAGATGTATAGAGTGTGGATGCAAGGTAAGTTTCGGAAGATAGGGTAGGCGGTGTGGGATGGGCGGGATTGTTGGGGTGTTTGGGATGGGAAGGTGCGAGATTGTTGGGGTGTTATGTCGGGATGGTGATGTGGAATCGCACGTGCGAGGGTAGCGATGGGGAGAGAAAAAACAGTAGTAATTATCATTTTTTTCTTTCTATTTTACATGATAATTCAAGACGCAAATGTATAGAAGAACTATGACTCGGATGTGCGTCGCACTTTTATGGTATGCTGCATTGGTTCCGCTACATAGCGGATTGTGAGTGGTCTTTATCTGGATATCGATATCGATGCGAGGCAAGTCAGTGATTGGTTGTGCCAATAGTATGTATTGTGTGCCAGTCCACGTTGCCATGTTTTGTTGGCTGCTACACTTTCACAACTTGTTTCCTTGACATCGACGAGACGTTGACCTGATCAAACGGCCCGAGCTACAAAAAAAATTCTTGTTATAAAACTGAAGAAAGAAAAGAAGAAAGAGAGAGAGACTTCTCGACATCCGAAATCAAGACGCGAAATTGATTTACCTATCTATCTACTCATGCATTGTTGATCCATTTGATTAGATCTAAGTAAGAAGGAACTCGACATTCCCTCAAGGGGCTGAGGTGAGTATAGGTATAGTAGTAGACTCATGAAAACGATATCGATAGTCCAAACCAAAGGATCCTTCCTGACTACTTACGGTCTTGCAATTGGCGATCCTTTCCAAGACCTTTTTTCTTTTTCTTTTTTTTCAGAACCTTCTTGAAGTATTGATCAATCAAGTTTATTATGCACTATGAGCAAGGGGGGCCGGGTAGATAGGTAGATAGATAGGTAGATATGCAGGTGCAGGTTGCTTTTTCTTGGCACGTCCGACGTCACTTCACTCATGCATATGGTCACTTTCATCACATCGATAGCTAAAGAAGTCGAACGTTGAAATGTCTCACTGTTCTCCCTTCTGAACTTTTTTTTTTTTGAAAAGGAAGGGGGGGGGGGGAATGGAGGACAAATCATTCTCGGCTTTTCTTGACGCGTCCAAACTCTTTTATCATGATACGATGGTTTCCTGTCAACCTTTTTTTTGTTTTCCATCTTAGTCGTCGCATCAAGCTACTTGCTGCGTTTCTTGAAGAGATTCTTTCCTTTGAAGTTCGGTTTTACGAACCTTTCAAGTTGGTGCCTTGGTGCCCACCACCATCGCCTCACCGAGTATCCGAAAGGAAGCTCAAGAACAGAACACAAAAAGCATTAACTAGTGACTAGTAAATACACTGAACATAAACGCGCACGGCCCAAGTTTATTGTGATTTTGGTGAACGAAATGGGGATTCCGAATCTGCATGTGATAGATATGATTGATGATCGTTGATCGTTGATATGAATGGGTATGGATTGCAAGACGCGTCCGCGGCTTCCCTTCCCTTCCTCAGAACAACCACGACGCGAACTTCTGTCTGAAATTCTTTGGTTTATCGGCAGGAATTTCAGTCTCTTCGACCGTTGGGATACCCTGTTGTATTTTCCCAAAAGTTAGCATGATGAGAGAGAACTTGGAAATATGCACGCACAGTGACAAAGTCCATATCTTCCGGTCTCCAGACCTTGCTCTTCTTGATGACTTTATACCCCACATACAACACAACGAAGATCGGGATGTTGATATCTACACAAGAACCCATGGATCAGTCATCATCATCATGAACCAACAAAAACAGGGCAGATAACGCGTTTTTATGATACGAACAGCTCGTGAAAAAGTCAGACACAACGAAACTGAAGAACACCTGGAACCCGTTGACGAGGATGAAGATGATCGTCCAGAAGATTCCCCAATAAGCGAGATAAGGTTGGAGGCTGTTGTAATACGCATTCTTCTTCAGATCGTAGCCTTGTGCTAATTGACCACGACCTATCGTAAAGGGATCCGGCGGTCGTTAGGCTCAATTTTGATGGGAATGCAAAGTCCATGAGGAGCTTACGGAAGAACACATAGGTCAAGTTGATAGCGAACCAACTGGTGAAACCAGCCGTCGTCGAGAGGAAAACGAACCAACTTTGGGAAGGGGAATAACGTGATGGTCAGTGGCGCGCGTTGAAAACCGGAGTTCGGAGGAGCTTACTTGAACACGGTGGCCGCCCCACTGGTCACATTCATGAACGACAGCAAGCTGAAGGAGCTCTACGATCACGACATTTTCCCCTTAGCGCTGTTCAATGGCGTCACGAGGGATACCACAACGCACCGACACGAGAACCGCAGCCAGCGGCAATCCATTTTTAGTGCAATATCTCAAGAACTTGGGCGCCTGACCACGTAATGCCAGTCCATACAAAATCCGCGACGAACAAAACAGGAAACCATTTCCGGCCGAAAACGCGCTCGTAAAGATAGCCGCGTTGATGATATGGGGGAAAACTGTGGAGGTAGTGAGCAAAACCCAAAGACCATATGATTTATCTGGAATGGAAAAACCTTTCACGCCTGCCCTTGTCATGGCAATCACAAAAGGTGAATCGGCAGCCGTTCCTGTCGCTGTGAGATGGGAGTTGAGGCGATAAGCAAATTCGGCTCATCCAATGACATCGGGAAGACATAGACAGCTCGCTTACTGTCCAGCAGTGCCTCGTCTTGATAAGACACCAGCAGTCCAATCATGAAGATGCCTAACATCTGTCCAAGGAGTTAGGGGTTAAGAGGGAAGACATCGGACATCTCGGGCGCACATAGAATATCACGATACGGTAGAATACCCGGCGCACAGCTTTTGCTACATTTCGACGAGGATTCTCTGTTTCTGAGGCCGCTCTGCAACAATAAATGCATTAGAAATGAGATACAAAACCAGGGAGAAGGGGACACGTACATCGCGACGAGTTCCATTCCTTGGAAGGAAAACGCGGCTTGAACCAGAACTGAGAGTATACCAAGGAACCGATCCGTGCCGATGTTGTTGGTCAGGTTTGCCCTGGCGATGGGACCTGGGTGCTTCCAGTACTAAATCCAAAGAAGGGACATCTAGAACAACGAAACGAATTGCAAGGAAGATACGCACTCTAAAACCAGTGCGCTCATGGGAAGGACCTCCTCCCAGATCGATGATCAATCCAGAAAGCAACAAGCTGATGATAAGGAGGACTGACACGCGTGAAATCAGCTTCGCCGAGAGGGTCAAACGTGCTCAGACTTACTTTTGATAATCGAGAAGATAAATTCGGCTTCAGAGTTTGCCAGTGAGTGGTTACACAAAGTTACACCGAGAAGAAAGAAGATTGTACCTTCTCCAAAGTATCTACGAAAGGGTTAGATTGTATCGTTCGTGCTTCGTAAAGAGGTAGGTCTCACCGAACACCAAATATGTTTATCGCGCAAACCAAAAAGCAGATCACCTGAAGCGTTATCAACACCTCTACGCGTCGCATAGCGAGTTGACACGTACGGCAGTGTAAATTGCGGCGTGACCAGTCTAAATCACGAAATTTGGGTGGGTTTGACATGCACTAGCACTTTACTCACATCCTTATCCCAGAACGTCAATAGAAGCGTTGCAGCTGTGATTTCGACGGGAACGCTGATACTGTAGAGGGCTTAGAAAACTCTTTCACTTGTGAGCCGGGTTTACTCACGCATTTGAATAGAAGTAATTCTTGGTTTCCGAGTCAACGACGCGGACAAAGGGTCAAGTGAATCTGCTCACCCATCCAACAGCAAATCCGAATGCAGGGTCAACCCAGCGAGCCGCTGTGCTTCTGATCAACAAGCGAGTCACTCAAAAGTCCACTCGCAACGCACCAAAGTGTGGGAATGTCCCAGATATGGGTGCAAATGTCGTCATCTCCCCCACAGAACACAGCGAACTCCATACTTCGTGATTAGCTTGGACTTTGAGGAACGCAAATAACCCTCACGAGTATGCCACAGTTCCCACAAGCGCATAGGCGATCAGGGCTCCTAAAGGCCCAGCATGTCGGAGGGCACCCCCAGAGCCGAGGAAGAGACCAGTTCCGATGGTGCCAGCAATCTTATGAAAAAATTAATTGCAAACGATGAGGATGGAACGATCGAGCTCACGGCAATCCTAGGTAGTTGCCGTAAGTTCCCGCACTGAGATCATTAAAGTTGGGAAGAAGCTAACGTACATCTGAATATGCCTTTGCTTCAACCTCCGCTGGACCAAATCGAAGTCGTGGACATCGAACCTATGCTTTCTTTTAGGATAATTCAAGGGGAAGCGTGAGCAGTGATGGGTACCCAGGGTTTCTGGCAAGAGAACCCTCTGATGAACGTTCAACAGCGCCCTCAATATCCTTTTTCTCAGAGGCCATGATATGCAGAGGGTGAGGGTGAGTGGCAAGGAGGGGGGACTCCACCTAAAGAATCCGACTTCTATTATAATAAACTTCGCGTGACATGCATGGCGATGCCGAAAAAAGTTTTGCCATCAAGCGCATGCAAGATACTGGAGACAGGGCGCGAGAAGCAAGCGGAAACAGAGCGAAGTTCATGACGCTACACCAAAATAGTTCTTCGCTCCTCCATACGGAGGTCACAGTATCCGGCTCTTCTGCGGCAATAACGGCGAACGATATATGTCAATTAAAAGGAATTAAAAACCATCGAATCGATCTGGATTGGCGGTGCCAGCCGCTTCGCTCCCCATATCAAATGGAGCTCGTTCATGGCAATGCCCAAGCACGGCCCACATGACTTTGGGGCTGGCATGCGCTTCTTCAAACACTTGCGCGGTGGGGAGATTGTTCCAGGTTCAGAGATCGCAAAAAATTACGAAACTCCCGATGTGGTGCTTGGTTCTCATCGGTTGGTGAAGTGGTGCCACGGAACCCCATACCAACATTTGAGGAGTCCAAATGATAGTCGGCTAAAACGCGCCTGTCAAACCATGTTTTTGTATAGTTGACAACTTCCCAATTTCCAGGGGAGCAATCAGCCGAGGAGACCTCGGTTAAGGAGTAGCCATGATATAGCTCCAACGTTTAGGCGCATCCAGCGACTGCAAAAAGTCAGCAAGACTTTTACGCACCACGATGCATAGAAAGTAGTTAACTGGTCATAGCCTGCGCATCACGCTGCATGTGCCAACTTCCCAGAGTCTCGATCTGGTAA
>CEMH01200893.1:0-11286 GCA_001179725.1 Macrocystidia cucumis | reverse complement strand
AACGCAAACACACCAGCGATATCTGGTCTCCCCGAGGCGCGATCTTATTATCGTGATGTTCATATGGACACTGCCAAAGGACTTCCACCGATGATGTCCGCTTTGGCTATGGGCGGTAGCGGTGGTGGTGGTGGTGCGGGAACCTACGCGAGTGATGTTAGGATGGGAACGGCGAAACCTTTTAATTTGAATGCCGCCGATGATATCAGGATGGAGACCGCTCGAGGTGGTGGGTTTGGTGTAGGAGGAGGGGGAGGGGGAGGGGCAGGTACGAGTGGAGGAAACACGCTTAGGCCGAATGGATTTCAGTTGTGGGAGAAGGAGTTGTTGGAGAGTGCAGAGGTGAAACGAAAAGCTACGGTCGCGCAATTGTGTGAGTTTTCTTTCTTTCTTTGTGACGAATGAACCTGATCTTCATACATACTGGGGGGTTGCATCCAGATTTCCTCGATTATTACTTCCAAACCCTGGGTTATCTCGCCGCTCGCAAAGAGCGTCGAGCCAAATTCGATAAAGACACCGCCGCGCGCGATCTACGCGCTGCCGAATACGCCAAAGAGTTCAAATCGTACGCAGGTCGAGAACGTGTGCTCCTTCGTCGTCGCCGGACGAAACTCAAAGTCGACCAGTTCCACATCATCGCTCAGGTCGGTCAGGGTGGGTATGGTGAGGTGTTCTTGGCGAGAAAACAAGATACCGGGGAGATTTGCGCTTTGAAGAAGATGAGGAAGAGGACGTTGTTCAAGATGGACGAGGTTGGTTGTTCGCCTTTCTGCGATGTTCCCATCGATGGGTTGATTGTTGACTTTGGGGACTCAGATCCGACATGTACTCGTCGAGCGGGATATCTTGACGGCAACTAAAACGCCATGGCTCGTTCGGCTGCTTTACGCTTTTCAAGATGCACAGCACGTCTACTTGGCTATGGAATACGTCCCCGGTGGTGACTTCCGAACACTTTTGAACAACTCGGGAGTGTTGAAGGAGGAACATGCGAGGTTTTATATCAGCGAGATGTTCGCTGCGGTTGCTGAACTTCATAAGTTGGGGTATATCCACCGCGATCTCAAGCCTGAGGTTAGCATGCCTGATGAAATCACCGGCCAACACTGACTTGAATTATTCCTTATTTTTTAGAATTTCCTCGTGGATGGGACGGGCCATGTGAAGCTCACGGATTTCGGTCTTGCTACGGGCGCACTCAACCCTAAACGCATCGATTCACTCAAAGTGAAAGTAAGGAGATCCCAGCTTTGTTACCTTCTATGTGCTAATTACCGCCTCGTTTAGCTGGACAAAGTGAAAGACAACCAAATCATCCATCGTTCGACGCTGGAACGACGATCTATCTATCGTTCTATAAGAAACGAAGAACCTCGCTATGCGGATTCTATCGTCGGTTCTCCAGACTACATGGTGGGATCATTCATCCATCATTTATTTTGCTCTGAATTTGACATATTGATGGCGTTTTGCTTTTATGTTGGGTTTGTGTGTGTTAGGCACCAGAGGTCCTTCGTGGCAAACCATACACTTTTTCTGTGGATTATTGGTCTTTGGGTTGTATCCTGTTCGAGTTTCTCGCTGGGTTTCCTCCCTTTAGCGGGAGCACGCCGGAAGAAACATGGACGAATTTGAAGAATTGGACAAAAGTGCTCCGGCGACCCGAGTATGACAAGGAGGAAGATTTGATTTTCAATCTTTCGGATGTGGCTTGGGACGCTGTCACCAGGTGGGATTGCCTTTTCTCTTTCGCTCTCTCAACCTCGTATTGAGCAACAACGAAAACTTTTTTCTTCTCTCCGCCCCCGTTTTTTTTTGTTTAGATTACTGTCACACGCTAGCGTGCGCTACTCCACCTTCACTCAACTTATCGCACACCCATTCTTCTCGTCCGTCTCGTGGTCCGACATGCGTTCCGCCCGAGCGCCCTTTGTACCCGCGCTGGATTCGGAAATCGATACGGGGTATTACGACGATTTCACGTCTGTGGAAGATATGGCGAAATACAAGGAAGTAATGGAGAAGCAGAAGAACGTGGATATGGTCAAGGAGAAGGAGGAACCTTTCAAGAGAGGTGTTTGGGTTGGTTTTACGTTTGGGAAGAATGGGATTGGGCCGGGAGCTGGGAATGCTGGAGGAGGAGAGGGAAGAAGAGGAGGGAGGTATGGGGACGATGATGGTGCTTTGGCAACTATTTTTTGAGAGAGCAGAGAGAGAGAAAAGAGGGGAAAGGAGGAAGGAGGGAATCGTTTCGCCGCGTTTACCCTGCGAACATGTTTGATGCCGAACGGGGTGGAGTGTGTTTTTTGGTGCTGTGAAAAAAGCACCTGCAGAAGTGTAATGTTGGGTTTGTAAGTCGTAGATTCTGGTGCGTTTCTGTCCTTCATCGTTGTGTAACTGTCATTCTCGTGGTATCAGATACCCAAATCAATACCCACCCACACCCGTGTTTTTGTTCTTGTTTTCGTTCGTGTCGCCGCCCACCGTCATGGTGGGACGCTTCTCTCGATGAGAGAGGTTGGAGCATCAGAAGGAATCTCAATACATCATTGACGCAGGTTATCTGGTGATGAGATATCTCATCGAAGTCGTCGTCGAGAGATGGCACCGGATGGAATGTGTTCCCCCGAAATCAGTCAAGTCCATGAGATCTAATCTCTTTGTTTCGGCTCGGTTGTGATTCTTGAGGTTCCGATTTCTTCAGGCTCTGATGGTCATTCCTTCAAGTCGTGCGGTCGTTTTTGCATGATTAAAACCGCAGGGACGTTTTTACACTTCGCATGAACAGGGACCGTGCCCCTCGGGACGCAGTTTAAATCGGGGGGTTGGCTGAACTTGAACGTTGGAACTACGAAAGCGAGCGCGCTCAGCTCAGCTCAGTGCTTAGCCGCAGCACTGTCACGAGGACGTCCTAGTCAGCATCTCAACTGGACCCACTACATTCGTCATCGCGCCGGAGACAGTGCCCACCGATCTGCGCTCAACCCTGATGATCTTCTTGCAGCCCTTCACACCCATGGATGGATAGAATGCTGAATCGTGTTGGTTTCCAGACCTGTATAATATGTCACCTTGCGCGCTTATTTGGCCGCCGAAGAGAAAGGACAGGCTGGAAGATGCTGGGCTTCGACGGTTGATGATAACCAGACAACCCCGAACATTAGGATCAAGGAGCTAAGAAGCGTTTATGATCAATTGCGTTTCCTTTGTTTCAAAACCTTGCCAGCTGCTTCCATCTGAAGGTCCCAAAACATGGGTTTTTCCTTATCATCTCAGCGTTTTCGCTACGCGAGAACGCGCAGCGAGAGAAAGAATGCGTATGCAACTTCCACATCAGTAAGTAACTGATCGCCTGATGATTGAGTGAATTGATTTGGTTTACTAATTGATCAAATCGGTGATGATCTACTGAAGCGGTTGGAGAACCCAACACAAACCGATTTCAGTGCCTCGGCGATGTGAGAAGCGACCCGTGGCCTTTTGGTCGAGCAGGTCAATCGACGATTGGACCCTTTCATTTATAGCTTTACACCGGGACCCAGAGTCCTTTTGGGAATAACGGGGCTATGCAGTTTCATGTCCACATGCTACCTACTTACAGTGCGGGTATATTTTTAATGTACATGTGCTTCTCGGAACCACCCCCCCCGTCTTCGTCGTGCCAGTTTCTCCTTCTTGGGCGCTACGGCGAAAATCACGCGCTGAGCTGGGTGCTCAAGGCGGCGAAAACCAGCTGTGCTGAAATCACACCGTGTTTTTTGTTTCTCTTTGTTTCTCTCGCTCTCTCTCTCTCTCGCAGGTATTGGTTGACCACTGTGATTTGTTGGCATAATACCTTCAATCGACTACGTGCGATGGGATTTTCCCCAAGAGTGCATTCCCCTCAAGCACTGGGGGATGGGATACTCGAGATCTCCACTTTATCGAGCTCGCGACGGAGCGTAGAGCGACCGTTCAACCTGTGATTACCAAACCGAAAATGAGAGATTTTAGAACGCTTTTAGTTTTGAGAGGAAGCGGGAGGGAAACGACACTGACAAAGCAAGCAGGCAATTGGAGTACACTGTTGTCACAACACGGTTAATACTCTAAAATTCATTCAATCAGAATGTTCGATGTACCTTTGGGAAGGATCAGATAGAGAGCCAAGTAGATGACTGGCACGAATATAGATACATCAGCCTTGATCACAGATGAAAGAAATATGTACTGCCTCACGCACATTCAGTTGGTTTCACGCGATACTTCCGGGGACAAGGCGCATTAGGATACTTCTCTGGTCAAGATGGCGGCGGACTCACACTGATGAGTGTTGCAAGCGATACAAAGGAAGTCAAAAGACTCGTTTCTGCGGGAGTGCAATCAGAGCGGAGAACCTGTGCAGATTTCCGTGACCTTACCAATGGTCCACTTCAACAGCTTATTGACGACTTCCATGGTTGTTCTACATTGCCGAGCATGACATTTAGAGAGTTCCCATCTAGAACATTTCAAAATCTCACTGATTGGTCGACGCTCTCGACTTGAGGAGATACGCCAACACGGTAGCGATCGCGACATCGGCTGAAACTGTCGTAGGGCACAGCATCGTGATGAACGTATTTCGCTCTTCGTTGATCGAGCTGAACGTTGAAGCCGTAAACACCGCAGAGCCAATGACCAGGCCGACGACCATCGCCAACAGCGAGAGAAGATAGCAGAACGCAACGATGTAATGGATATATCGGACAGAGGCGGATATACCAAATTGGCGGATGCGTCCGATGTAAACGACCTGGATATTTTGGTTTAACCGGTAAGCGGCCTTCGGAGAACAACGTGCATCTGTGGCGTACTTGGATCAGGGCGACAGCGGCAATTTCTGTCAGAAACACCATGGGAAAGCTTTTTGAACGGAGGGATTCATCAATGGAGGTGAGGGACAACGGTTTTCCGAAAAGATAGAACAGGTATGCGGAGAGCGATAAAGTGTGCCCCAGCTCCACGAGCCTGTACGATCAAGTGTTAGCAGCCTTGGCTGTGTACGAGGGGTTGGTACGAGCCATATGACGATGACCTATCAGAAATTGATAAGAACAGCGAACACCGGAACATCTCGAAAGTTAGAGATTCTTACCGAGTAGCGGATAAAAATTGTTTCACTGCTGAAGTTCTTGCAGAACGTGTGGGTCTGAGCACAGATAAGGCCAAAAAGAAAGAGGGAAATGCCACCAGCGGCTAGGATGGCGTAAACATTCAGGAGGAGTGGGTCAGACATAGTGGTGGCGAGGCTCGGGGATTGACCCGTCTCCCCTTTATATATCAGTCTGCTTTGGTGACCAAGATTTCGTAGGTCCAGTGAAGCCCATCATTGATTCATCAGAAGAACTCCAACCAAGCGCCGTCGTCATTCCCAGGGGCCTTCCGGCCTTTCGGTGATTGGTCCGGGACCGTGTGCTGCCAAGATGTTTTCGGAAGCTCAACTCTTCGCCATACAGTTGACGTGATCACTCGGAAACAGGCGCGGCACGCAAGAGCGGATCGCTATAATGTCAGATGAGTGATGGAAGCTCCGAGTGGTTGCATAACTCTCCCAACGTAGTCTGTTTTTAGCTGGAGGTGAGAATCCAAAAATTGGGACATCGTGGACACTTGTGAGAGAACGCAACGAGGATGAGATTGCAACACAGGAGTTCAGTTTTTCAGCTCAATGCTGGTTGTCGAGTGGAAGAAGCATCAAAGAACAAGTTCCAGCTTGATCGGTCCGATGATCAAGGGGACCAAGAAGGATCAAATATCAAAGGGCCTGGAACGCGGGCGAACGATATGGTAGGGGGGTGTGCCAGGTGTACACCCAATATTACCAGTTGCAAATCATCCACCGTGTACAAACCCGCCCCTCGAATGAGTTGATTAGTGATTTACCCCCTAGATATCGTACAATTGCTACACTGAGCACAATTCGTTCATGGATCGGTGAACCGGTCTCGGCAGGTCGTAATGTCCTCTTCTGTTTCTCCCTGCAAGCCCCGTGCTCTGAGGATGGACCGCCCGTTAAGCCTTGTTTGATTGAGTAATGGTCATTAGAGTCGAGAGCAGGGGGATGAACTAACAATGTAAGGAGGCAAACCGGATATACTGCATTTCAAGATTTAGCGAAAGGGGATAAAAACTTCTCCATGGATTGGACAACTCACGATTTGCCACTATCACATAAATCGCGAAGTAAAGCACTGTGAGGTTGATGTAAAAATCATAAAATCGGTTTGAAGGCAGACTGCATACAACTGTTTCGCACAGTCAGAAACTTAAGAGTTCAAGTCAGATCTCGGTAATTGTGAGATTTCTGGTCGCCTACAGCTATCAAGGCAGTCAGGGCTATAAGTCTTCATTTAGAAAGTCAGCGAACCGTAGAACGAAGGCCTTGACAAGCGCTTACACTTGAAGAAGACTGGTTTCTGCGAAAGCGGACGTTTTAAGTTTATGTCAGCCCGGAAACACACACGAACACCGGAGAGACATACTGATCGTCCAAGCAACAAGTTGATTGATTGTGCTGATCGTAGTCCTGAAAGGCAGAAAACTGTTGAGATGGAGCCCACAGGTCCAGAATACTCATTGCTCGCACCTGTCTTGGGGTCTTGAGGACTTTAGAAGGTAGCAAAGAGTGACCGCAATGCAAAGATCGGCGAGGACGATTACAGGAAAGAGTGCGATTATCAAACCATTCCACCGCGAAGAAAAGGAAGAGAAAGACGAAGTGAAGAAGGCCAGAATGCCTATGGTAAAGTTGATCGTGGCGAGAGAGATGGAAAACACCAAACATAAGGCGACGACGTATTGTGAACGTCTTACTCCGGCAACATGGGCAAAGATTCGAATTCTTTCAATGTATACCAGCTAGAGATGCCAAGTCGGTGCGGAGACAAACGATCAAGTTGCTGGAGGTACTTACTTGAATGAGGAGGACTTCCAAAGCTCCTATTAAGACGATCAAGGGTACGCTCTTATTTTGAACGGATGTATTGATGTCCATCGGCGAGAGTGGGCCTCGGAATAGGGTAACCGCGTAGTGGAGAATAGAGATGTTGTGGCTCAATTCCAAAAGCCTTCATGGGCTAGTTAAGGGGATGGGATTCCGTCAATTGAACTTATTTAACATACCAGATAGTGAGAACCTATGGTTCAACTCATCAGTTCCAGCCAACTGTACGATAGAAGACGGACCGCTCTGTCGAGGAAGCGTATTTCACCACCAAACAATCGAAAGAAACTGAGTGTCTGGGAAGAAAAAAAACCGAAAAGAAAGAGTGAGACGCCGCCTGCAGCATAAAGGGATGAGGGAAACGTTTCAATGGTGTCGAACATGATTTGTTAAGATGGAATTCACCTCTCCGCGGGTGGGCGTATTTGAAGGGCAAGATACTGCCACCGCAGCAATGAATCAAGACATCACGAATGTCATCGGTTTCCATTGCTGATATGATTGATTTCGTGATGCGTCGACGGTTTCGTTGATTCAGGCGAGCGTTTGCGCCGAGAATAGGAATGGGGGAGAGAGTCGGCCATGCAGGGGTCGGACTAGTGCGATACCACACAAAGGAAAATTGTTAGATATGGTCAATCATTCATTGGGAGGAGTGATGGAGGGGCAGGCGCTTTGCGGGACTCAAATCACGGCGGCGATCGAAGGTCAGACGGGATGACTGATATTGGGAGTGGTGCGATTCAAACGACCCCAAAATATATGGAGTTTCATATGCATCAATACAAGAAGGTGACGCCGAAGAGGACCACACAATTGCCGTTCATTGAAGATGGGATGCGAACGTTGAACGTGAACGCTGAACGTTGGCTGGTTGGTCACTGGTGTCAATGCCTGAGAAATTTCGGGCAAATTCGGCACTTGTGACATCATGCATCATGGATGATCAAAACTTTAATTAGATACCATCCTGAATTCATTCGTTGGGAAGATTCCACACACACTTTGTTTTTTGTTTCGGCGTCGTAGGCACATCCGTTAGTGCTACTAGTCAAGCCATGTGTGTAGAAAACTCATGCCCAATATTCGCGGGTAAGGAAACCGAACCCCATGCCGTCGACGGGATCTATGAATGCGGGAGAAGGGTAAGGAATATGTGTAATGGAACTCAGGTGGACACCGTGCGCCCAGTTTCAAAAGCCTACGGGAACGGATCGATGCGGTATGAAGACCATATCGAGGTAATCAAGATCTCTGGACTCGCCATGAATGATCACCAATCGAGCTCATTTGGCGTGATCCAGCGTCGTGCGGGAGAGTGGATTGGATTGATCAACTGCGGCATAACTTCTGGTGTGGTCCCTTAGCTCCCAAAACATTTCATGGATACTTGCGAGGAAACGGAAAGTGACGAACATCTGGATGTGAGGCGAATCTACAAGCGCGACGTTAGTAATCTGGTGAGCGATTTAGTTACAGAATAGCCACCATCCTGATCGCTCCGAAGGCCAATGGGCAACTAATCTGGAACTAAACCGGGCGATGCGACGCGGAGAGGTAGAATGTTGATTGCGTACCAGGTTAATTGTAACTCGCTTGGCTCGCCATCCCGCCTGAACGCATTGACGACACATACAATTCCACATATATCTTACAGATTTGTACAACGCGCGAAAACTGCCTCATGCACCGACGAACTGGGTTTGAAAAGTCGCAACGTCTCCCTCGACTACCGGTTGTGCATCCTTTTCCCGCAGGGAGGACCGACGGTTGATCCTAATTCAAATGAAGGTGAGTGAGCGAGACAAAGACTGGGGAATGAACTCACAAGGTAAGTAGACAAACTGGATACACTATAATCATACGTCAAGAAGCAGAACTGTGGATGTGGCAACATCACCGGATGGAAACGCTTACCATTGGTCACGACAATGACAATCGAAAAGAACAGCACTGTGAAGCGATATGTGACCATTTGAAAAGCTGGATCCATGATGAAGGGATTGCGTACGGCTTTCGCGTGCGAGGAAATACTGGGCGCTTCAGTCATACTCGAGGCATTGCCAAGGTTCAGAACGACCTACAGATGTGAAGTCCACCAGGCATACGAACCTTGGTGTGATGGATAAGCGGATTGTCAACACTATATCGAATGGTCTTACACTTGAAGAAGGCTGGTCTCTGCACAAGCGATATCAATGGTCGACATACCCCGCAAACATGCGCGAAGACCAAGTAAGTGCACACACCAATCGTCAAGGTCATTATTTGGTTGACCTTTTTGATTGTACTCCTAAAAGAAAAGACAGCCTGTGAGCATGGCGCTTCGATCGGTTCAGGACAATGATCTTCCAGACTTTTCTCGGGGTCTTGAAGACCTCAGAAGGTAGCAAAGGGTGATCGCAATAGAAAGGTCGGAGAGGACGATCAAGGGGAAAAGAGTGAGCATGAGACCGTGCCAACGTTGAACAAAGGAGGAAAATGATTTTGCGGAGGAAATCACAATGCTAAGGGCGAGGTTGGTGCCGGCGAGCATCAAGCTCAATGTCAGACACAAGGCGACGATATAGGCTGATGTTTTGATCCTCGCAGCGATGGCAAATTTCCGGATCCTTTCAATGTATACAAGCTGGATAGTTATAATCAGTGATGAAGAACCCGAATCAGTATGCTATACGGCCTACCTGGACAGAGAAGATGGCTAAAGCTCCAAGTAGTACGATGATAGGAACGCTCTTGTTTTGAACGGACAAATCGAGATCCAATGGTGAGTTTGTTCCTTGAGCCAAGCGGGCTACGAAGTGAACTGTAGAAGCGATGTGGCCTAACTCCAAGAACCTAAAAGAACAAGTTGAAGGTTTCCTGCCTTCGCCCCGAACCCTCACCAACGCACCAAATAAATACGACCTGTGGTTGAATCTCGTCAGGTATGCCCGGTAGTGAAATGAACTACGGACCGCTCTATCGAGAAAGCGCGTCTCGCCACCAAACAATCTAAAGTGATTGCGTGTCTGGTAACACAAAATTCCAAAAAGGAAGAGAGAAACGCCGCCTGCGGTGAATAAAGAAGGGGGGAAAGTCTGGGGGCTGTTGAACATAGCTCGCTGAGACTCGGACTCCTAGAGACCTGCTGAAGTCATTTAACACATGAAAGCGATGTATTTGAAGCTGAATAAAAGGCTTCCTTTGCAAACAATCAAGGTATCAGGAGGCTTCCATCACGGATAGCGATCTGATCAAGATCCTTGTCGATCGATTCAGAGGGTGCAATGTTGAGAAGATTGGCCTTTCTGTTGAGTTGGGGGAAATCATGGGCTAAAGTCGAACGGGTGTCGAGATTGCGAGTTGAGCTTGAAAGTAAAGCGGAGAAGGCCCTGAGTCACTGCCGCAGTAGAGTATAATGAAGTAATTACGGCACTCAGAGTCTCTCAGACAATGATCGTCAGTCCACCGTGTTGAGTTGATTATGATCTTGACAAGCACGATGCAGCGAGTCAAGGTATAATGGGTTTCAGACTTGTATCAGGCAGAGAAGACATGATCCTGAAATCAAGAAGGTAATGTGGTGTCGGTGGAGTGGTCGTCAGAGGACGAGTTTATGCTGGTTAATCGTTGGTTGTTCAGACATTCAACGTTCAACATTCAAGCGCCAACCTCACGGAAATATCTGGAAAAGATGCGGGAAATATCGGCACAGGCACACATCAATGCTTCAAATTTTAGTCACCGCCGTCAGCTGGGCATTAGGGGGGCTCAGACCTGACGGTCCAGCGCGCGGACTTGGACCGTTGGCGGGTGTTGCCAGGCNTGTCACAACAAGTCACGAGTTTCCCACGTACCGTTTGTTGATCCCAACACTTACTCTCTCGACATTACTTGCTATTATAACATCTCAACACTGTCTTTTCTATATATATTCCCCTATACCTACTCTCTCTAAATCTTCATAAGATGGCAAAAGGCTCAAATAGTGATATCCCTACTCAAATCAACTGGTCAGAGGCCAGCTATGCCAAAATCTGGGAGCTTCTGGCAGAGGTCCGAAAACCAGAGAACTTCAAGGTTCTATATGGGAAATCAAAGGGCCAGGTCAGTTGTCCATGTTTCTATACACCAATACCACTCTTTGAATATGGTTTTACTGCCAGAACTCCTCTGGGGAGTCCAAAAAAAAGGTGTACAAGAGAGTTGCACATAAGCTGTTCCCAGAACTCTCTGAGATCAATGAGGACACAATGGCCAATCGGATGAAGGGAAAAAATGATGAGTGAGTGTGTTATCAAATGTTTCTTGCTCAATAACTGATTGGTTTCTATTTC
>CEMH01200887.1:73781-86517 GCA_001179725.1 Macrocystidia cucumis | reverse complement strand
CAAAGTCGCAACCAGCATGGACGCACAGGATAGTCTGGTGGTAGGTCTTATTTAATCGTCTTCAATGGGTTTGAACCAAACCACAGGGCAGTGGTGATGAGAGCGCCGTCGGAGAGTGTGATCATTGAATAAGTCCAGGACCTCAAAACGCAACTCCCCTCAACCAAACATCGCGAGCAGAGAGAAACAGTACATATATATGGACAATTATAACCACAGTAATATTGAGAGCGCTGGCTATGGCTAGCAATGACATCGGCTTCCTTGTTCCACCTACAGACATCTGTCCAACCCTCCTGCTATCCCCGCTCTTGGGATCCTGATCCCAAAACGAATCTCCGACCTTCTCCCTACCAAACTAGCCACACATCATCCCTCTTCATCCACTCCCTCGAGCTCGCCCACCCATTGAAGCCAAACGAATTCGAAAACGACGTGTAAGGCTTGGCGGTGGCGGCAATGGTGGCCGCCAGAACACGATCAAGGCGTCCCTGCTCGCGACCCTGAGCGTCTCGCGCACGAGCAGCATCCTCCCCCCAATGGATCGTTCTTCATTGTTGACAATCAACCCCTGTGCAGGCAACGGCCGATCCATGTTCTTTCTCTTTCTGCATTGCTGCCCGCCCTTTTTTTTTCTTTCTCTCCTTGTTGTTCCCACCCATCCTCATATCCTTTGAATTAGGGCTTTTTCTCTTTTTTTTTCGTTCCCTTTTTTTTTCCCCCTTGCTGAGGTTTCACGTACCTTACTGTTGTTGTCCATTTCCCAGGTTTTGGGGAAGGTCCTCATAAAATGGAGTGAATGCTCTGAAAGGCATCGGCAAGTTGTCCTTGCGGTTGTGCTGCTGCTGCTGCCGAAGCGGAAGGTACGACGACAACATTGGTTTCAAAGTCCTGTTGATGGGTACCGAAGCGGAAACGGTCCATAAAGAAAAGCAGGGAATCCCAAAAGAAAAATATACGAAAAGAAAAAAAGGAGGGGAATGGGGGGAAAACAAAGGAGGGGATTTGTCTGGTTAGCGCGATTTAGGCCAAGTGACCATTAATACCTACGTCCACTATATCCACGAAGCACGATCGTCAGAACAGCAAGAATGACGCATCACATGAACGGTGGGGGGGACATGATATGGAAGCTGTGCACGTACCATGCATACTGGGCAGCCGAGATGTATTTTGCCTGACGGAAGGTATCTGTCGGAGTTGTCGAAAATCGTTATTGGTATACGTTTTTGTAAGGCCAGTCGCTGCTGGGGATCGTAATAACGCAGTTGGAGGGGAAATGATGAGACCAAGGATATCCGGGGTATTGCGTTTTACTGGGGTGGAAGGCGTTGAGCCTTCACGTCCGTGAATGAGGTCTTGTATATCTTGGACGGAAAGTTGTATGGTATCTGGAAGCGGAGAAGAGGGTTCAGGTGTAGGATGCGACTCCTCGTTGTCGAGTAAGGTGAAACTTTGCGTAATGGCATCGAAAGATTCGTCGAGCTCCGAAAGAGTGAGCAGCATAGAGTCACAGATGTTGGTGAAAGTGGTCGAGGAAACGCCAGGCAGTGTGTTAGATGAAGTCGATTTATCATTGGATAGCCATTTGAGGATTCCGAGCAGGGAAAGCGACATCTCTTCGGTCAAGGGAACACTTTGCTCCGAGATAACTGCGAACATTCGTCCGACCTGAGTACGGAGTGCTTGTGTTGGTGAAAGAACTGAGGCTGCGATTGTAGTGTGAATCGCTTCCACGAGGTCAGAATTCGGATATTCCACTTGAACTATTCGAAGAAGTGAGGAAAGAAGGCTGGATTGGAGGGCGGGATCGAAATGTTTGGCGGAGTTCGCCATCAGAACAGAAAATCCAGTGACAACAGGTGACGATAGGTGGCTGGCGGTTAACGCATCCAAAAAGTTTTCAAGACGGCGAGAGAGATCCACGCTGGATTGTACGGACGTAGCGAACCATTCCGTCATATGAGACGAAGGGATGAGGAGGGCCACCAGGAAATGGAGTGACAGGGAAACCTGATGCTTGTTCATCAACTGTCGTTCAGTCGAGAGTGGTGACTCCGCAAGGGAGTGCAAGGCTTCTGACGAGAGCCTCAACTCCTCCATGAGTAACCATTCCCCAAGACCGATATTTCCATTGTCAAGCTTCGCGAGTCGTCGAATGAAATGGGCTTTGTTTCCTGAGTCCAAAATTCGAAGGAATGTTTTGATTTCAGGCAGCACTGAAGGGAGGACCGACAGGACCCAAAGCGAATTGTCGTCCTCATAAACGTCGTCCATCTGCGGAAGGATATGATCAATCAAAACAAAGATTTGCAGCGCATGTTGAACTGGGTCTTTATTCTGTGGATGAAGCGCGTGTTCGAGGAGTGTTCGCACAATCACCTCTGCCGCCAAAACTCCTGAGTCGGCAAACACTTCGGGCTCCACCAACGCCTGGACAGCCGAAAGAATGACGTTTCTTGTGCGATGGGCAGCTTTTGATGCCAGGCTTGTTGAGGACGTCAGAATATCCGCCGTGTCCGCGTTGACGAATAGATCGACGACGGCAACGGCAAAATGGCGAAGTTCGCGGCTCGTGAGTGGAAAGCCAGGTAGAAGCCGTGTGATCATATGGATGAGCTCCTCAGCCGTTTGAAAAAGCTGTTCCATTAATGGTTGGTTCATGGCCGCCATCGGAGACAACGAGAGATGGGCGTTCAGGTCTTCGGATATACTGGCAAGGATATCGACCAATCGAGAAAGAAGCCCGTGAAGGTCCTTGTCCCAAAGAACCTGGAGCGTTTGCCATTCTCCATGTTCTTCTGTCAGTTCACGAGCGAGAAGTGCCAAAGAAACGCGCAACGTCCGTAATCTGCGTAATGATAGCGGACGATCACTAGTGTAGACAAGTTCTTCGATAGCAGCAGGGACACCATCTTCCGCAACCAAGGCGAGCTTGCGCATTGAGAGACGCTCACTCTCCGTTATGAACGAAAGAGGTTGATGAAGGGATAGTATTGATTTCATGAGATCTTCTCGAAGAATCGCGGTGGGGTCCTTGACGAGGTTGGAGAGAACGCGCTCGGCCAGTGTTCCCGATTTCCGTGGAGGATCGTTGTCGCTCGTAATCCATTCTAACCTCCGCGTGAGTTGCCTGAGAAGGAGCAAATGGTTAACAATCTGGAATTAAAGGTCAGCTACGCATATACCCATGTTCGCCCACGAACCTCGCGATACCCGTCAACACTCTGCCAAAGATTCAAAACGCCCAAGGTCCGTTCTCGACATGAGTCGTTTCCTAAACTATCTGCCCAGGCGAACACAGCCAGGACGGTGGCGACTCCAAGGTAAGCCCTCACAAGAGCAACGAACTGCCCGTGAGATATGGATTCGTGAACATCCCGAGACATCGATAAAGGGGTGAGGGTGGAGCCAGAAATAGCGGGGTTATCTGCAAGTTTGGAGACGAGCTCTGGGTGTAGCATCATAGTTTCCAGCCATATACCTAGCGATGCTTCTTCGAGCCCAACATCCTTGAGCAGGTCGATGGATTCCTTGGATGGTTCAGCAGTATTGGAGAGGACTTCTTCAAAACCACTCCAAGCTTTCACCCTGGCACTGAGACGCCTCGCTGCCGATTGAGTGTGCTTCTTCACATTCGGTGCCTCATCAACAGTCTTCAGGGTGTCAAGAAAGCCGTGCTCGTGGAAATGATGGGCAATAGCAGCGTTTGAGGATGCCTCGAGAAGATGGAGAAGGGTGACCTCGTCAAGATACTGTGCTTCGAATACCGATGAGAGTTCCACGGCATCCTAGGGAAACAAGTCAGTGCCATCGCAACCTGATTAATATGGAGTGCATCACCAATAGGGCCCGAGCCATATCTGGATGTTGTGAAGCAGCGAGACTCAGAAGTTCTGCAAAATAATATGCCTGATCTGCATCCTAAAGGGCCGATTGGAGGTCATAGACGTGAGAGTATCGGAAACGCCTTGCGAACCTGTGGACCAATGAAGTCTGCCACTCTGTCCGCAAAGACTGTGAGTACGTCATAGGTGGTATCCTCTTTTATTGGTCTTGCTGCAAGCTGGACGAGATCCTTAAGGTCAAATTTCTCCGACGCGGCATCCAAGTCGGCATGGAGGTAAGGAAAATCTGGAAGGTCCCAATCGTCTTCCGGTGGTTTCAAGCAAAACATAAGGCATACAACAAGTTGTAGTGGAGGAGAACCAGGTATGAGAGCTAATAGACTCCTGGCAAGACTGGTTGGATCATGGGAGTTTGCTACATCGATAGACGGAGAAAGGGGTAAGGGCTGTATGGATGGCAGGGAACGCGGGGAGTATGTTTGTAAAGTCCGGGGCGTCAACACGTCAACGGGTACCCCATAAAGCGCGACGGATATGATTTCAAAGTTTCCTCGGAATATCATGAGTCGCGTGGCATACTGCAGTGGTACATTTCAGATGGTTTGAAAATGCGTCGGAAAGGACAAACCTCGGGACCCATGTCGATTGTGAATTCACATTGTCCGCCGGTGTAGGCTAGAACTGTTGGCACAAGGGCATTGCTGGGTAATGGTCTGTCTTTTGCCTTGGGTTGTGGGTTGATGTGAAGGGCATTCAGGAGTACATCAAGGAAAAAGGCATCAGGTCGTGTGGTACTGGTTGAAGATGGTCAGCTGAGCAGAAGCACGCGGTTTGTTGGGCAAAGGACCATACGCCACAATTTCAGGAGCGTTTGCGAAAGGAATGGCGCCAGTTGGAAAAATACGAATTGAAGATATGCAAACTGGAGCCGCGAAACGAATTGCTGCAATATTTGAGTTGTTCTTATGAACAAGAGTTCCCCAGTGAAGGAGACGGGATTGAGGCATTGTATTGAAAGAGTTGTAATGGTGCTGCTGTCACTTGGACTCTGGAGTAAGTGATGATTTGTAATCAGCATTCATTGATTACTTAATAACCGGATAAATCCGAAGCATTTCCGCCCATTGGCAACTAAGTGAAAATCACTCTCTTCTTTCCTTTCAGCTTTCAAAAGTCTTCCATCAACGGTTATGAATCGTTCGCCGACAATAAAACTTCCAGTCATTGACATCCCCGCATCAAATGCAATTCCCATCAGGGGACGAGCTCGTAGTGGAAGTATCGTAAAGGTGGAGGAAGTCGGCGACCGTTCTCTCGATGAGGTCCTTGATCGAAGCGCGTACGCCAACATGAACGCAGACTGGGTCAATGCCAAAGGTTGGTTCCTACATTTATAACAGACCTCGGCGCTTAACCCGACACGACGACAGGTGCTTGGCTCATCCACGTCGTCCTCATTATTGTTGGCAAAATTATTATCGACACCGTGCCTAGCATGACCCAGCAAGTCAGTTGGACGCTCGTCAACCTCTTCTATCTTGCTGTAAGTTGGTTGGTGAACTCAGTAGTCTCGTTCCTTTCTCATACATAATTCTAGCTTTCCTATCTCATGTTTCATTGGGTCACTGGGATCCCGTTCGAGAATCAACTCCACGGTGGCGGCTACGACGACTTGACACTTTGGGAACAAATAGACGACGGAGCTCAGTACACCCCAGCGAAGAAGTGGCTTTTCTGTGTTCCTGTGGTCCTGTGAGTAATTTCCTTGTTGTCCCGAGTCTCCTCCTGACATAACAACCACGCAGTTTCTTGGCGTCGACACATTACACAAATTACAACCCGTGGCTCTTCGCTGTAAACCTCTCGGCGCTCATTTTTGTGTTGATACCGAAACTACCCCAGGTTACATTTCCAAGCTCTTTCTTTCATCGGCCGTGCTTACTTTTATGACGCAGCTACACCGGCAAAGAGTCCGTTTTATGTCAGACGAGTCAGGCCTTGCAACACCACTCACTCCGAGCTTCCCTTCAACCGGGAGTCAAACACCCATAAGAGACAGCGCACGTCCCATTGAAATCACGGAAGCCCATTTCCGCTAACTTTCTTGATCGACGCACGCACCCCTCTTTGGATTTCGACAAGGGATCCACAAGACCATAATACACAAAGCCATGGAGATTCAGCTTTCAATTTTTTTTGTACTTCATATGCCGTAGAAGTGAGCCATACAAATGGTTTACACTCTCCACCGTGCTGCCTGTGCTTGTGCACATCTATTCTGATACACTACACTACACTCATCTATTATGCGGACTCCACGGATGTTTTCTTATATTCCTGCAAACGCAATCTGACTCGCGTCTTCAATACACGACATCCTGTAGAACCTGAAATTTTTTAAGAAGAGCACGCACAGGTTTCGAAGCAGCATCAATATTGTCACTTTCCCCACTGCAGGGATGTAAATTGAGGCCTGGTACACCATCAATCAGTATAAACACTCGAGGCCGACGAACCCGAGACGCACCTTATCTCGAACGTCGTTCTCAAAGTTTTTGTCCGCGGCGACGTTGACACAGATGCACCCATCCTTCAACCATCGCGTGTTGATCTTGTAACTTGGGCTCGGGACGGCGGAGATGACGACGTCTGACAAAGCGAGACACTGCTCTAACGACAGGTCGCAAGGGTGGACGACATGCCGAGGATGATACTTCTTCGCCTGCTGCGCCGTGTCAGAGTTTTCCGCCACACGCGGACGTTTTGTGTATTCCTGGCCATCGCGGGGGGTGTTCAGTTAGCCTTGACTCATTGGAAGAAAATTAAAACTCATTCTAAACCTGGGTGGAATCGATATCGACCGAGAACACGCGAGCGCCATCGTTCGCGAGAAGAGCCGCTAATGGTCGTCCAACCACTTCCGACCTAAACTCCAACGGGGAAAAAAAAAATGTTTGAGAAGCGCGAGAAAACACGTGAAGGAGGAAATGGAAAAGGAATGGCGCTTACCGATTGATAACGGTAACGGTACGTCCATAAGCCCGGTCTCCGTATGGAAGGATGGTGTTGTACACGCGCACATACTCGAGGCATTTAACGATCGCAAGTGGTGTGCACGGAATGATGGACTTTACGGTACCGGGCGGGGGATTCTCCGTTTCGGTGGTAGTGGCATTGGGTGAGGGCGATACTGACGAAAGAAGGGATTTGGGCTCGATGAACCGAATGCTGCGAGGTATCGCCGAGACGTCAGTGTCCTTGGAAAGAGGTGGCGGGGGATTTGAACTGACTTGTGATATAGATTATAATGAAATTTGAAATGGAGGCCCTCGACGTCTTTGAACGGAGAAACGACCTGCCATAAAAGTGAGCAAGATCGTTTGGTGCTGATAGAACCTCAATCCCTCTTGCCTGCTGCAAATAATGATCCTAAAATCGAAGAGTTCAACAGACGCGTTTCGAGAAGGAAGGATCGTGACTGACTTGTTGCGCTCCAAAGATAGGATAATACACCTAGAGAAAAACAAGATAATCGAACGCTTTCTATGATCTCTTGATTCCATTCGATGCTCACCATGATCCCATCAACACTATCATCTTCGTTCGCCTGGATGATGGCTTCCTCAACCCCTTCACCCTCTCCCAAATCGCCAGTGTCCGCCGCTCCCGTCTTTCTCAACACAAAATCGACCCCAAGCTGTTCGCATTGCTTCTTTGTGAACTCGGCGTAAAACTTGCTAGGGGCAGAAGAAGTCGCTAATATCCCAACAAGTTTCGGCTTTCTGCTAGCGTTGGCAAGCGATCGCGTTACTTCGTCGCGGAAAGCGTCCGCGATTGGATCAGCTTTGAGAAGGATGCCTTTTCCCGTTGCGTCGAGGGTCATATGGAGTTGATATGGTATACAGTTCAACGTGCGGGGAGGCGTTTATATTGAATGTAAAATTTCTAAATTGTGATCGGGGTGTCCTTATGTGATGTTATCTTATCTTATCAAGAACTCATATGAGGTCATCGAAACTGATGAGTAGCACAAACTTGGAGTAGTACAAGATGGATTTTGAAAAAAAGGCATGGATAGTCCTTAGATAGAAACGAAATGTATCAAGAACCAGACAACCTAGTCGTGAGCAATCCCATTCGCCTTGGGAAGCGGTACTTCGCTTTCGCTTTCAGCTCGAGAAGGAACGTCCTCTTCTTCTTCATCCATCAATTGAGCAGCCCGCTTTAAACGCACGCGCATGGGTTCCGTGAGATCCGAGACTGCAAGGGTAACAAAAGGGAAACCAGCCATACCTTCATCGCTTCTGCCTCATTAGAGTAATGTCGTCCGCGAGCACGAACGAACGCCGCATGCTTCGCAGCAGCTACACCACAAAAAACCATCAACACCCAACCCTCGAGCGGGAATCACCCCCGCAACAAGGAAAACCAACTCACTTTCTTCATCCATCTCTTCTTCAACTTCAACTTCCTCACCAGGCTCACGCGAGTCTGCCCGGATCTCCTTTCGGTCGTCGTTCGGAAGACTAAAGCTCGTGCTCCTGCTCGAGTCACGGCTTCCCGAACGGCCAGAGATCGAGTTCCCAGGTCTTCCAGAGCTAGAAACAGAGGTCCGACGAGAAGAGGGACCAGAAGTATCTGCCCCTGTAGGCGAGATCGATCGGATAGATGCAGTGCGTTCAACACCATCAGGTGGGGTGTACGAATAGTGCGGGTCCAACTCCAAGTTCGGAATATCTTCTCAACCCACAAAAGGATTCCTTTCATTAGAAAACCACGGAGAGTGCTAGTGGTAGGAACCATGTGAAACACACACACACCTCCTTCAATTGTATCAGTTTCCGCGTTGTATCGGACAAAGGGGGTCTTCGGTTCTGTAATCTTCATTAAACTGTCCTTGCCAATCTCCGTCAACGCGAGGTTCTCCTCGTCCCATTGCAGACTCCTGTCATTCTTGTAAAACGTGGTCTCTCGGCGAAGCTATAGGGTCGCTTACAAACCGGTACTTCCTGGCAAAGGCGGTGCGTTTTTCAAGATGCCCTTTGGTTTCGGATGAGAGGCCGAGCGTGGCAAAGGTGCCAAATTGGGACGATCTTCAATGACTTCTACTGAGGACATTATATAGGAAGGAAGAAAGATAGTACGTAGACAATGTCCTGTTGTGGTAGTTGTGGTGGTGGTGGTGTGATAAAGCTCCAATGAGGCGAGGTCGAGGCAAGACCAAAACCTCGGTCACGAGTTTGCAAGGTTCAAGGCCCTCAAGCAACACTCTACTGTACACGATCTACAAACATCGCCCTAAATCCATCCTCGTTTCTGTCTAGTTACATCCCCAATCCCATCAACGCGCTCGTCAAACGATCCGCTACGTTGTCAGGCTCTTGCCGAGCCATTTCGACGATGCTCAGCAACTTCTTCACCCCGATCTGCAATTTAGAGGACATATCATCTCCCGACTGGTTCGCGAACCCAGCCATCTCCAGTTGCCTAATAGCGCGCCGCAGCTCGTCATTGGTTGGGAAGAGTTCGACTTCTCTAACAACGTATTCCAGAGCGGCTAGGTTAGTGATCGGTGGAACGCGCATTTCAGAATCGAACGTTTCCGCAAGGCCAAGGTCAGTTAGAACAGGGCGGAGCGAAGAAGTAGCGATGATGAGAAGACGGCGCCCCTGCACAAAATCGTCAGAAGGGGAGTGCTACAAAAAAGGGAAAGGGGCAATACCTTGGGTGGCCGTTTCGAAAGCAAAACTAAAAGGGTTTGGAGGACTGCGTTCGAGAACCTGGCACCCATCGGAGTCCAATCTAGAAAAAATCACGATGTGAGGTTTGACAATGAGATGACCAAAATTGCCGACCTATCAGACGCTCGATATTATCAACAACCACAACGCTGAGCGGACTCTTGTAACTATCGGCAAAAACTTTGGTAATCGCCGCGACTTTCTGCCCTTCAGAAAAGCCAACCATGGTATCCGGCGATATGAGTTTGATGAATGGGAATTCGGAAGCTTGCGCTATCGATGCACCCAGCGCCGTTTTTCCGGTCCCGGGTGGTCCATGCAGAAGTATGCTGACCAAAGGTGTTCGAGTAGATGAACGGACTTGTTCCACGAACAATTGTCCGGATCTCAGCATTTCCTGCAAAGAAGCCGTGAGGTGATATGATCACAAGATCGCGGAAAGGACGCACATCAATGCCACCATCGAAGTGGATTATACCATTTTGAATGACTTGTTGGAGTTCCTCTTCGGATACACCAAAGGCAGGGTGCACTTCCTCGAGCGCACTGAGAAAGTCACCTCGATTGACGCGAAGGTTTTCAACATCATCAGAGATGCCCGCCATTGTGCCAACTTTGACGTGTCGATTGAACGCGAAACTCGTCGCGCTTTTGATCAACCCTCCAATTTCAGCTCCAGAAAAGTTCTTCGTCGAGGCAGCCAACTCTCGCAAGTCCACATCTCCATCCATGACTCCGTTCACTCGCATTTTGGTGGTATGGATATTCAATATTTGGTATCGGCCATGTTCGTCAGGGAGGGAGATCTCCATGTGTACTTCCAACCGTCCAGGACGCAACAGGGCCTCATCTATCATGTCAAGACGATTGGTCATACCGATAATGAGGATGTTGTTCAGTTTGTCCACACCGTCCATCTGTAGGTTGAAAGTCAGATGTTATTCATTAAGCAGATGCAGTTCCAGACCTTGGAGAGAAGTTGGTTGACAACGCTGTCACCCACACCAGTACCACTGTTCGTGGAACCACGTTGCTTGAAAATGGCATCCAGTTCGTCAAAGATGATGATGTGCAGGCCGCTTTCATCCCCTTTTTCTTTATACTGACGCCGTTTCAGTCCGTGGAAAAATGGCAATGAAGGAAATTTTGTGTACCTCTTTCTCTGCATCTGCAAACAGTTTCCTGATGTTTTCCTCTGATGCTCCCACGTATTTGCTCAAAATTTCAGGGCCGTTGACAACTTTGGGCTCTCTTGCGTTCAGCATTTTCCCGATCTGGCGAGCGATTAAGGTCTTTCCGGTACCCGGAGGGCCGTGAAGTAGTATTCCTGACAGAAGTTAGGGACTCATGTAATGTAGATTGAGAGAAAACGTGGAACCTTTAACATGCTCGATACCAAGCTTTTCCACAAGGCCCGGGGGGAAAACGCGGGAAGCGAATGCTCGACGGAATATTTCGCTGAACTCCGTGTCCAAACCTCCGATTCCCATGTCCTCAAACTTGAAATTGGGCGCAAGGATAGCATTAGGCGCTGCTCTGGGAAAGGGTGAGAATTTGTGTTCACATGTAAGACGCTTCACTCACTTTTTCGCACTTGACTTTAGCTTGATCGCGCTGTCGGGGGCCTTCATGAAATTGACATCGGTTTTATCCATTATGATGCCCATGCTTTGGTGATTAACTCCTCTTGGGGCTGGTGCGGAGCCCCTTCGTTGCTCGTCAGCCAGGTCCAGAAGTGATATTGATTTCACCGTGGCTTTCAGTATGAACCCATGGTATTCAAAGACAAGGATTTCCTGCGACGACATTAAAACGCCGTTGAAGGCTTTGAGAAAGTTTTTCGTCATATCATCTGAGGAGAAGACTTCAGGAGATTCAAATCCACGTCGATTGAAGCCAATTTCGAGGTCCAATGATTGTAGGAATGATGGAGCCGACGGATGGGGCGGCGAAGGTAAGGGATCAATTCGGACTTCATCACCAGTCAAGGAAAGGCCGATCCATTGGCGTTGAAGGGCCGATGCTCCAATTTGCCCGGGTCTCAGTTTTCCGGTGTTATCGTGCCTGCGTAATGGGTGAGTGTGTGATTGGAACTGCAGAGATCAAGCTCACCTGAGGGTGATACCAAAGTCGCCATTGACAAGAACGTGTTGGCCCTGTTGAAAATCGCTGGGATGCACGATAAGACAATTTACGAGGGCCAGAGCATCGCTTGGACATGCTACTACTGTGAATCTGGGTATAAAATGTGAGTGAGGAGGGTTTTGAAGTGTGCAAGTGGTTATACCCTGGGGATGACCTTTGATCATAGCCTCTCTTCTCAAAGAGGCCGGCATTTGGGTCATTGTAAGGAACAGAGGGTCGGACAGTCTGCGATGAAGGGGGTGCTGGAGAGCGACCAATCGGTCTTTGGCTTGATGCACCGTAAGGAGAAGAGTTGTCTGGTACGCGTTGGTATGGGGGTTGAGGTGGTTGATTGGTATTATTTCCTCTATTGAAGTAGCTCATTTAAGTGAAGTGAAGTGAGGACGTGTTGTTGTTGTCGTGTTCTGCCAAGTTGAATCTTGATGTCATTGCAGTGCAGCCAACTAGCAACGCTATTGGACGCGTCCCGATCAAGCTCTTGATTAGTCATCTTTCAATTATAGTGACAGTGGCTCTTTGCCTCTGTCTCCCAACAGCAAAGTCGCGTAAAGTTCACGCGTTTCTCTTAAAATGTCTAGTTTCGACTCTCCTATCGACATCCTAGACGACTATCCAGAAATGCCCCAACCGTCTTGCCAAATTCTCGGCCCCACAGCTCTTGTGAGCTTCCGCCTTCTCACACCATCACACGCTTTAAATGACAAAATCATCTTTCTAGGTCGTTCAGGCTCTCTTAGGAATATTTGCTATTTTATCTCTCGTCTATAAGCGTCATAGAGAAAAACCCAAGCGACCTTGGCGGATATGGTCTGTCGTATCCTGTTTTTCTAAACATCGAGTTGATTGCATCCTGGAGGCTTTTCGATGTGTCCAAGCAGGTCATCGGTCAGATGTTTATTCATGGCATTAACCTCGTCTTTTCTTCCTTTGGCTCTCATCAAACCTCAAAAAATGCATGCGTGTATTATTTTCTCAACATTGTCATCGACACCACCTTAGGTC
>CEMH01200887.1:63114-73740 GCA_001179725.1 Macrocystidia cucumis | reverse complement strand
CTTTCGTTGCAGGTGTCGCCATAATTTATTACGTCCACCACTATCTCACCTATCTTGCGTCCGATGTGATGGGTGTCAGGGAATGCCAGTCCGGAGTGTATGGCAACCCACCCTCATTCAAGCATTGGATCTTGCAAGCCGTCGTTTATGTGGTGTCCCTTCTGACAATGAAGCTGGCCGTTTTACTCATATTCACCCTATTTCCGGACCTCGTCAAACTGGGGGAGTGGTTGCTGGGCTGGACATGGGTTGGCGATGGGGATATGTTACAAATCATCTTGTGCGTTCCGTATATGACTTTTCTGTTTGCTTCGCCAACATGCTTTTTACAGCACGATGGGGGTGTTCCCTATCATCATGAACATATGGCAATTTTGGATCATTGACTCCATTGTCAAGGCCTCTTCTCCTGTGGAGAATGACGAGGATGATGAGGTTGACGAACGCGATCGACAGCCCCTCTTTGCTGCTCCTGACGAGGACGACGAATCCGGATTTCCTCGCGATGTCGAGAATTCCGCACACCGACCGACCTCGCATCATCTCACTGCATCACCGACGAATTCTCAAGATGAAGGTTCTTTCGTCGAGCTTGAAAACTCCATGCCTCAAAGTCCTCCGTTACACTCTTATCCTCCCAACTCGCCTGGGACGTCCGTATCTCCACCTGGTCCGTCTCAGGCACGACCGTCGATAATACGAAGTAGCAGCCTGAAGTCGAGCAAGCGAAGATCGCCTCCGAGTCCTCTCCATTTGCAAACGGTGCACCAACCTGCTGTAAATTCGCCTCTGGTTTCGTCAGTGCAGACCCGGCCAACTCCTTCACGGCTTCAACCAGAACCGAAAGACGACCAATGGGAGGACTCTTGGGAGGACTCTGATGATTGGGCGGAGCGTGTTGGGGAAGATGAATGGACTGGGACAAGGATGGAACAAACGAAGGAATCGCTCAATGCGTGGGCAGCGAAGCCAACGCCGAAACACGACTCACGAACAATGGATTGAATTTCTTGGGGTAGACTTGATAACGGGGATCGTTCGCATATTGACATTCAACGGGGCTTTGCATCTTTGTTACATACACAATAATAACTAATGTTCCCGGCACCAACATCAACGTCAGTGTCACCAACGTTGCTTCACCTCTGTTGGGCACGTGGTTTCGGCGCGTACTGAAAAAAATTCCAAAGTTCTTCATCAAGCATCCAGTTTAACGCCACACTTTCCACCCGAAAACACTCATCATGGCAGCACCTCCAAGACCAGAACCCAATACGGGTGCATTCTCTCTGGAAAATATCCTTGGAGAAAACCATGACACTGTAGAACACCCAAGCGTCAACGGACAGCTCAATGATGGTTCAGACGACGAATTACCTGAGAAGACTGCCTTGGAAGGATTTTGCATAGAGTGCGAAGGTCTGTTGATAAAGTATCTTACCCCACCACATGATTAATAGGCTTCGGTTGTTTAGATCAACCGGCCCAGGTTCTCTGTGAAACGTGTGCGGATGCTTATTGCGAGGTTTGCTTTGCGTCCCAGCACCGCAAAGGATCACGAAAGGGGCACAAAGTGAAGCCACTATCTCCACCCAAAGTAAAAGACGCCAAAGTCAAGAGCTCATCTACGGCTGTGGCCGCGGGGGGTGATGCTGTGAGTTAATCACCAAGCATCGCAAGGGTCGACAACCCTCAATACCCCTACCTTCACAGATGGACGTTGAAGGTGAAGACTCTGACGACGAAGACTGGGAGCGTGTTGTCGTTGGCCCTCAAGTCCAGATACTCGGTGCTCAACCCGCAGTCGGAGAAAAAGTGGGGGAATGGTTTGTCGAACGATCAAAGTTCATTCCCCTCCGCCTCACCCTCGTGGAACGAAAATACCTCCGCCTCCTGGAAGCCGCCCTTTCAGTATCCGAGTATACCGACAAAATAGACACTCTTGGGTTTGGGCTCTCCAAAGCGAAACGAATCGTCGCGCAAATTCGTGAACTTTGCGCCATCATGTCTGGTCTCCTTCTCTCCGCCGACTACAAACAAGGCCAGGAACTATTTACCTCTCGGGATTTTGAAGCAAACGAAGAATTCTACCAAAATATATTCGAGCTGGGTCGTCGGCACAAGATAATGAACCCGGACAAAATGAGAACGACTTATGGCAAACTCATCTATCTTCTCCAGGTCCGTGTTGATGTTGATGAGGTGACGTTACCCGCACTAAATTATTACAGGACAGTCAAACTTCAGAAGTCAAAGACCTGCTTAATTTCTCTTGCGTCAGGCCAATTAAAACAGTCTACGTGATCTTGGAAGAGCATGGAGCGCTCGACCTCCTCCGCGACGACTTGGTTCCTATCGCCACCAAGGAAATATACTCTGAAGGCCGGCCACGTAGAGATATTCAGAAGGAAATCAAAAGCAAAGAACGCGCGATCGAGGCCCTTGCAGCCCGTTATGAGCGAAGAGGACTTTCTCAGGAGTCTATCCGTCAGTGTCTATACTCCATTGGCGACAACCATGCATTCCTTCGGGCGAATCGCGATCCGTGCGAGAGGATGATTGAGTATCTAAAAGAGTACTTCCATCCTACTCAGGCTAAGGACCCAAAACATAGTCTCGCGATACGAAGCGGTCGGGGAGGCGCTCGGCTTTCACATGACCATGGGAAGCAGTATTCGTATGTGATACAAAGTCTTACCTTGTGGCGAGAAATCCTTCATGGTGAGTACCTCAAGGACGTTTTCTATTTACAAGTTAACATTTTTTGCAGACATGTTCCATCTCTGGTCGCTGGCCGAACAGGATCTGCTTTCTGAAGACATCACATATCGGCTCCGTGACACTGGCCAAGGATTGAACCGCATCCAACCCGCTCCCAAAACGTCGCGTATGATGCACACTATCCTCCACAAGGCCCAAAAAAGTGTTGGAAGTTGGGTTGGTTCGAGCGTCATCCACATGGGAGATCACAACGTCCCCAACGCCCTCCTTTTCATCGACAAATACACCCAAATCTACCGCATTCTTCTTCCCATCTGCAATACGCTCTCGCAGATCCCTGGGTTTTCAAGCAAGCCCGCCATTCAATCCTACATAGACGACGACTTTGGCTCGTCAGAAAATTTGATCAGAGAGATTTTGGGAGACTTTTTCCGTCATGGGTTTGATGGTTCTGGTGCTGACAACTTTTTCGACGCTGGGAGTTGTATTGACGGTCGCCTCACGAGTGCGTGGAATTGGTGTGCTAGCCTCGAGAAGAAGCGATATTTCCCCATCTTTCTGCTTACTGGTAAGTGACGTGCTCGTTGGCCGGGTACACTTTTTTTCTTACCCAAACTGTTCGCAGGTTTCGTTGGATTTGATGGGCAGTGGTGAACCTAGAACCCACGCTCGATCTCCTAGACATTGCAGCTTTAGGCCTTTTCCACATAGACACAAGGGGTGACAACATTTGAATACTACGTTGGTACAGTTTGTGTTTGAGCTGATACATGCAGACTGCCACCCTGCTTTTTAGCATTTGAAACGACCTCTAAAACTCCTGCCAGTCCTGACTTCCACAACGTCAAACGTTTTTCCAACGCGCTCCATTGATCACGTTCAAAAGTGCGAGCAGTCGAACGGATGACGTGGAAACTTTGTGCTGTCTGCGAAAGTTTTCCTGTAACGATACCAGCGCGAATAGCTGCCAAATCGTTGTGAGATAAACCACAAAAAAAAAGGGATGTTTGCAAACGGAGGCGCACCATCGATGACCCACGTCTCGACCTGCGACTGCTCAATTTGCAAGCCATCAGCTACTTGAGCATACAGCAGATCGTGCCCAATGAATTGGAAAGCCAAAGAAGCTAAAGTGAGAAGGCGAATTTTACGCTCCAGTTGAGCTTCATCCAGGTCTTTTTCCGCGACGATCAGTAGCCGATACAAAGAGTTTGCCATTTGAGCACTCACCGTGTTTTTCTAGAGTGCTCGAGTTTTTGGAGACCCAATTTCTGAAATCGGCCAAACCACCATTCAAGAAGACTTGAAGTAAGGTAAAGAGCTCGTGACTTTTGGCAGCAATGACTGCATCCAGCTTGAACAAAGGATCGAAATCGAATACCGTGGGGAGGCGCAGTGCAGATGCGATGGCTTCCACGGCAGCTTCCTGAGCAGGGGTGGATGTGGCAGGTAGAGAACGGATATACAGCAGTGAGTACTCGTAAGCTTTTAGGCTAGACAATGCAAGGCCTCTTGAATAGATGCATGAAAAAAAAAGGCGAAACAGGACGCACGGCTGCGAGGATTTGACATAGGCGTCCATAATGGCTTTGATGAAGGTTGATTTCTGTTCTGAGGATATATCCCATTCTTTCAACCACTTTTCCACGTCAGCGCGAGAGAGTTGTAATATGTCGAGGTCGTCTTCAGCTGATGCAAGAACCAAAAGAGTGTGGTAGACCGGCAAGCGGAGTGACGAGTTTTTCGGGATCGCGTTGAAAAGGTTTGATAGTCTGAGAGGAATCAGTATAATGCCCTATAGAGATGGGTTCCGTGGCGTACATCCGATATTTAATGAACGACCGATCTGAGGCGTCTGACGAAATGGCTTGCAGGAGGGACGAAACGAGCTTGTCGGCTTCTTCAGATCCGACGGGAAAGAGGGCAAACAAATGGGAATATAAAAGGTTGAAGAACCCTTCAATTTCTATGAAAGATCGTGAAGCGGTTGATAAAACGATGTAAAAGCAATAGCACGCACTTACCCTTCTCTGTACCATCACCAAGGCCATTGACTTCGGAGATAATCCTTGAGATTATTGTTTTCCTCCGGCTTTCGTCTTCTTCGAGAGCAGGTTTGCCTTCTTCTGTTCGAAGGACATCTTGAAATGGGCGTATGAAGGCCGTCCGCTCTTCCTCTGATCGATGCCGAACGATATAATTGACCAATTCTTGGACCTAGAACGGAGAAGAAATTTAGAGAAAATATTGCGCGTGTATTTGAAGTCATCTTGACCTGCTCTTCAAAAGTTCCTTCCGCGAAGACTGACACGGAATCTGTAGGCGCCATTCTTCACTGCACGGGTATGATCTTGTGCGTTGTTTGTTCAAATAAAATCTTTGACTTTCAGACGCTGTTGCCAAGCACCTACAAATAAAATACAGGGGTGCTCCAGCCTTCCGCACAACTTCAATTATGGGCGATACGGTGCATCACTTTTAACTACAACCACCATGTCTGATTTTCCCCCAGAGATATGGGAACATATTCTACTCAAAATTGCTCTTGATAATCATCATAGCCTGAGACGCTTTCGGACCGTAAGTCTCGCTCCATTATCTTCGCCGACGGCAGATGATGGACACTTGTACATTATTAGGTCTCTCGATCATTCAAGAATCTCATTGATAACAGCTCAACTCTTCAGTACCAGTTAGCTTTAGTGGACGAGTGCTTGGTTGATGGGCCGCCCTCACAAGAGACAGCAAAGCAGAGACTGGATATATTGAACGCTCGCAAAGCAGCGTGGCAGCAATTCGATTGTGTTATCGACGAAACCCTCCTTCCTGAGCCCTCAGGATGCTGGGAACTTTCTGCTGGTGTCTACGGATATACGACCCGCGATGCACGACTAGCTTTCGTTCAATTATCATCACGATTCTGTCGTCGTGAAGCTAAAACATGGAGTTATGGGTTGCCCTTTCGGTTCCACGATTTTACTTTTGACCCATCCCAAGACTTGTTGGCAATTATGGGCAGAGGACATTCCGCGTACGTGACGTTTTCTAGGTCCGTCTCTTGGCACTCAATACTCGGTGCACAGCTTCGAAGTTCGCCTTCTTTCATTGACGACAGGGCAACCTCATCGTGATGCTCAGAGATCCATCCTCACCCACGGCTACTCGAGCGCGCTCACGTCCTTTAACATCAGATTACATGGACCAATTCTGTGCATACTCTTTCACCAGGTGGGCGCAGAGCACCAGTTCATTGTTTGGAATTGGAAAAGTGGTCAAGTTTTGCTCGTTGGTATTTTTTTCAACTCCGAGAAACTTCTGGCTCAACTTTTGTCAGGCTTTGGATCAGGGACCTAGCGATTTTTGGTGTCTGACGGAAGATCTGGTCGTTCTAGCTGTGACTACGAACGGCAAAGTTTACCTCAAGATCGTCGACATCCGACAACCATCTCTCTCTGTCTTGAGTCATATCGATAATGTCCCCTGCCTTTGTTCGCTTTCCCTCCCTCAACCTAAATTCAGTCCACCACGGATCGTTGACTTCTTTGTCGATGCACGCGCGGACGGACCCGGAGAGGGCGTACCATTTGCCACTGGGGGTCCCAACCGTTTGCTTGTGGTGCGGCTTCGTGGATCCGGTTCCTCCTTGTCCATTTTCATTCTCGCCTCTACTCTCATGAACCTCGTAAAACAATCAAAAGCAGCCACTCGGCCCCAAGATACGGCTCTGAAGTGGCCTTCGTGGGGTGAGAAAACAACCCGAATCTTACCACTTCACCTCCCAACGACCTGGATATGCGTGGTTCATGGCCTTAAATTTTCGTATTACGACACCACCAAGGATTTATTGTACCTCTACGATTTCAACCAATATCTCGTCCGACAACATCTACACCACCGCCCGGGCCGAGGGGAAGATCACCAAGGGTGGACCGTTTTCAGAACCAGCAACCTCATCAATTCCTTCAATTTCACGAAATCGGATCTGCCGTATCGGCGAAAAGCAATACATGTCTTGGAGAAACTCGGCGACCTAGTGCTGCCGCGGCCAGAGTCCACGCTCAACAGCGTCATGATCAGCGAGGATAGCATAATCCTTGTTCCGGTAGGTTTTTGTTCTCTTAATGGCTGGAAATCTTCCGATCTGACCCACGGCGGGTGTTAGTATGATGAACGCGATGGTTTTAGGGTTTTGTCGTTTTGAGACGCTGTGAGCGGGATCGAAGTACTAGTGTGCGAGTTGTATATGTTGTATTGAACGCATAACATTGAATCATCAAATCTCGGGGCCAGCGAGTTGACCACTTCGACAACGCTGTGCTTCAGGGGTACATACGTAAATTGGTTTTGGTCACCCGCTCACAACTGAATCGATCACTCACCATCTGTTTGGATTCTTCCTCCACGCTTTTCAGTGCGACAACTTTCAGGTTGAGAAAAGTTCGTACTGATACTTGCTTTGATGTCTGATCTTCCACTTGAAATCTGGGAGCACATCCTTTCACGCTTCATCGAAGACCACCTCGTCCTCTACCGCTTGCAATCGGTCAGCCGTTTCTTGTTTGAATCGTCTCCCCATTCTGACGAGCGCGACGCCTCACGCAAGGTTTCTCGCTTTTTCAACACTTTAATTCAGCAAAGCTCGGATCTTCAATACAAAATTGCTCTAGCAAAAGAAGGGATGAAAGATGGACCTGCCTCAAACGCCACCCCAAAGGAGAGGCTCGATCTTCTCAAAAAACGATCACTCGCTTGGGAGAAACTGGATTGGACCGTCCTGGAAATACGACTTCCTGCAGCCTATGGGTTCTGGGAGCTTTCTGGAAACATATATGGCTACGTCGAGAGCCACGACACTTTGAATTTCACTCAGTTGCCTTCGCGGTTTAGTGGACGAACGTTGAAGCAGTGGACGATCCCGGTGGAACCGCATGGCGATTTCACGTTCGATCCTTCTCAGGATATCTTGGCGTTGGTTGGAGATACACAAGGCTCGTGAGTTTGTTCGCTCCTCTCCTCCTCCCTCCCTGCCACCCTCCACACAACTCCAATGACTCGTGATCGCTGAAAAAAGGCGTGGCATGCCAGGCCCCATATCTCCCTCCGATCCGTTACAACTGGGGATTTTCATCCTCTGGCATCGAGTCCGGAGATTTTTCATTCGTTCCGCAGCTCCGCGGGGTTGATCAAATTGAAAATCTTTGGGGACTTGTTGGCCGTACTATTCACACAAGTCAACGCGCGCCCTCATCTCGGGGTTTGGAATTGGAAGACAGGGTTATGTTTGATGGTTCGTTTCGTCTTTGCTCATTTCGCTTCTGACGTTAGAGAGTTGACGGTGATCTGGATTGGCATAACATAGTCCCTCGACGAAGGTCCTCACGATTGTTCTTTCCTCACAGAGGCGCTCATGGTCTTTTTGGTTTTGGAGGGCGATGGTAATGGTGGTAGCGACCTCACCATGAGGATCATCGACCTCAATGCCACCCAGTCCTCGGCCTCAACGATGGAGGAATTACATACCCTCACGAAGCTTCTATTTCCGCGTGCTAGCTGGATTTCTCAAATTCCAGAAATATTCCCCGAGGCGGCAACCTGCGGGCCCGCTACTGGCATCCCATTCGCGAACACCATTTCAGACCGCCTGCTGGCCACCTACTTTCGTGCAAGTATAGGAAGTGACCACGTGCTGCTCGTTCCATTCTCAACCTTACTGAGATGGGCCAAACCGTCTGATGAACCCGGAGGGAGAGTCGTTGAATGGGCTGAATGGGGACCCACCGGAGCTCGCCTTTTACCTATCACTCTGCCGTGGACCTGGATCCGATTCGTTCATGGTCTCAAATTCATTCATTATGACCCCGCACGAGATGAGATGTGTCTTTACGACTTTAGGCAGTCTTTTCTCCAACCATCTGCGGGTGCTTCTGGTGACGGGATGGACTCATTTGGATGGAAAGTTGTGGAACAGGGCGAACCATCGAGGGGGTGTCCCGCAGAGTCGGCGAGTGGTCTTCCTCCGGCTACCTTGCCCTACAGAAAGAAAACAATCCCACTGGCCAAGATGTTAAGAGAGCAAGGGCACGACAAGAGATTTGTTCCTGGGGCAGTGATGATAAGTGAAGACTGTGTGCTCGTCGTTCCGGTGAGTGTGTTATGGTCAGCAGATTATGAGTTGGGCTGAAATCACTCCTTCAGAGAATCCTCAACCCTTTTGCCGTCCTCTCCTTTTGAGGATGAGAGAGATTGAGCCGAGACGACTTTATTGGTGATACAAAATTAAACACGGATATACGAACATGATTATGGAGGAATATTCAATCAATGATTTGCACTTGCTATCCGTTTTCCAATGGAGGATGGTCTGAAGGCAAAACCCGCTTGAGGGTCAGTTCGAACCACATTGACGGCCCGACTGCAAAAGTTCGCCACAGGCTCGCGCGGTGCTTGGATATGATAATCGACCTTGTCAAAACTCGAAAGTGGAAATGAATATCGCTTCCTTGTTGAAATCGAGTGGTGTGTCTATTGAACATGCAGGGTGGGCATGCTCCACAAACCGGCGGCGAAACTATATCACCTGAGAACTTTTAGACGTTTGATAGACGGTACGATTGATGCCTTCGCTCAGTGGGAAACGCGAGGCATTGAACAGTCGTACACGCTGTGCATGCCGTCATCGGAAGTGACGCAGAAAATTGTTGGTTGGGGGGAGATGGACATGGACAGAGAGGGCTCGGGGGATGAAATGAAGTCCGGAACAAGCGAGGGAGATCGGAATGACAGCCGGTGGGATCCTTCCTTCGAGAGTAACCGCTAAGAGCGGACTCGGAGTAAGTAGTGAAGACCAGTGACTAGCTGTCCACGAAAGTGGAACATGTCTTGAAAGGTGGACAAAAAGAATGAAGAGACAGAGTTGGTCGAAAGTAAATTGTGGTGTCATTTGTAGTACAGGTCGACAAAGAAAGCTGTCCATTAAATTACGGAGATAGGTTGAAATTCTAGCTAAGAACAAGCCAAGATCCGGCGGAGGCACTGTGGCTTGAGTTGAACCAAGAGAGTCAGTTTTTGTCAACGCCCTCCTCGGGCCGAGGCAAGGAGAGAGAGTGTCGTGTTGGACTTTTAGTTTATGTAAAATAATCTTGAATAAATTTAATATTCGACATGCGGCTCTTCCAATGGCAGTCCCCGCATTTTCTTTTTTTCTTTAATTTTTTCAAGGTTTTATATATTATATCCTCCATTTTCCCTTTCGTTGCTTCCCCTCCAGCGCTTCCCATCCCAGGAAACACCCTTTGAACTTTATATAATAACTCCACAGTGCACTCCTCCTCCTCCCTCTCCCCTGTCAAGACATGCCACCCACCGATATTTTGAAAAAAAGGAAAATAGCAGTTCTAGGCTCCCGTTCTGTTGGTCAGTTCCCTCCTCCTCCTCCTCGACGTCATTATCAGCTTAAAGATCACTCGTACAGGGAAATCTTCCCTGGTGCTTCAATTTATTGAAAGTCACTTCGTCGAATCGTATTACCCGACGATCGAGAGCACCTTTGTAAAGTCACTCAACTACAAAGGTGAAGAGTTTGATTGCGAAGTGATCGATACAGCTGGTCAAGTCAGTCATCGATCGATCTATAATGTCCACCCCGATCTTACCCGCGCGTCCTTTTTTTTGTTCAGGACGAATTTTCAATACTTAACGCGAAACATGCTATTGGCATTCATGGCTTCGTCCTTGTGTATTCAGTGACCTCGCGAAATTCTTTCGAGATGGTCCAAGTGGTATATGACAAGATTGTTGATTTTTGCGGAGTGGCCGATATCCCCTGCGTCATTGTCGGAGCGAAGCAGGACTTGCAGAAAAAGTGAGCAATTGACTCATCACTGCGCAGCCACCGCGCTGCATTTT